>JANHFO010005380.1:115316-132872 GCA_032468095.1 Pareas carinatus
GAGAAGGCTCTCCCCCTGGGGGTCACCAGCCGACATTGTCTGGCCGACGGCACCCTGAGGAGGCCCTCTCTGTGGGAACGAACCGGTCGGTGGGAGGTATTTGCCGGCAGAATGCGGTCCTGTAGATAGCTGGGTCCTAAGCCATGGAGCACTTTAAAAGTCATAACAAGCACCTTGAAGCGCACCCAGAAGCCCACCGGCAACTAATGTAGCTCGCACAGGAGAGGGGCCACATGGGTCCTGTCACTGGCTCCCATAACCCCCCGTGCAGCCGCATTCTGCACCAGTTGAAGCTTCCGGATGCGACCCAAGGGGAGTCCCATGTAGAGAGCATTACAATAGTCCAGATGGGCTGTGATGAGTGACTGTCCGCATGGTGTCATGATGTGGAAAGGGGCGCAACTGGCGTGCTAGGCAAGTCTGGTAGAAGGCCCCCCTGGTGACGGCTGCCAAATGATCTACTAAGGACAGCCGAGCATTCAGGAGGACACCTAAGTTGTGGACCCTTTCTATGGGGGCCAAAGACTCGCCCCCAATAGCCAGAGATGGAACAAGCTGGCTATACCGCCAGCAGTCACAGCCACTCGGTCTTGGAGGGATTGAGCCTGAGTCAATTTACATGTAATTTTGTATCATCTTTCTTTCTTATTGAGAAACCGTAACAGTAGCAAATTAACCACAGCTTAATGCAGTTATTATTCTGTTTTCCTAAAGAAAATCCAACCTATCTGTACAGTAATAATTATCTATCAAATAAAAAAGATGTACTATATCATTTAACAATGTTAATAGCCTTTGGGGCATTTCAGAAGGAATTTGTCTCAGCAATGTATAACTTCATGCACTTTTAATTAATAAATGGAGATTTTATTGCTTTTTATGGCTATAAGATGAATTCATTGTTAGGAATATTATTTTCTGACTATAGTTTAGGGTTCTTTAAGAGGGTTTTTAAAGATTATTTTAATAGGTTTTCATAGACTCTGTTCATTTTCCAAAGTTTATGTTCTTACTTCCTGGAAATTTTCTGTACTTTGTTGCATAATGTCATTGCCTCTTTCAAAAACCTTGAGCAAAATATAGCCACAGCTAATCACTCCTATGTTTCAGTAAAATAGCATTCATTACTCTTATATTCTCATCTATAGCCTAGCTTTATTGAAAGAAATCTTACTATAATGTCAAGAAGCTCTCATCAATAGATATATTAAAAACTTCTTTAGTTCAAACCATTTGATATAGGAGAATAAAGTATATCCAGTAGTCATACACTATTACTGGCTCTTAAGTAGTATTGCCATCCATAAATTTCCTAGAATTTTAGACAACATGAAATGCTTTGATATATGACTTATATTAACAATTTGTAATATAGGTATAGTCAAGGTTAATGCAATAGTATTACATTAAATTGGATCAAATTGTATCAGATGAGCGTCAGGCATCCTTTTTTGGGTTGGGTTTATAGGCTAACATTTTAACTTCATTTAGGAGTATACTTTTGAGATTTATGGCAGTTATTCCAACAAATAGACAGTACTTTTATTTTATTTTAGGACAGTAATTGAAACATAAAAGATTTTTCTAGAGAAAACAGAAAAACTCAACTAAATAGAATGCACTAGAGAAAGTAGTGCCTGCAAAAACTGAAATTACATTGCTAAAGTTCTTTTGAGATGAAGAAAACCAAAAGTACAACAAGGAAATGAATGCCTAATATCATTTTCCAAAATTCCAGTGACAGATGAGACTATTTGCTTCAAGAAGGAAGAGGATCTGACATTGAATTACCCCTTCCAGCGTTCTCCTAAACCATATTTATCAAGGATACTGTGGCCATCTAACCACAGATGGAACAGAAAAATTATTAAGTGGTACATCATTAAGTCATCTTCCCTTCTGAGTATTCTTTCACTTGCTCACGTGTCATGCAAATTTGTGGACACACAAATTTCTTGTGTGCCCCAAACACACTTGGCCAATAAATTCTGATTCTGATTCTGTTAGAAGCCAGCTGAGAAGGTCACAAATCATGATCATATGAGCCTAAGATGGTGCAATTGTCATAAATCTGCATCAAGCACCCAAATTGTAATCATGTGATAGGGGGATTTCACTCTGACAGTTGTTAAGTGTGAGAAAAAAAATTTTTCAGCACCATTGCAATTCCAAGTGATTGCTAAACAAATGGTCATATATCAAGGACTATCTATACAGTGAAAAAGACGCTTTTGATATATGAACTCTTTTAACAACATCGGTTTCTAGTATTATATGATGACCATTATTGGCAACAGTAAGGAAATTCTTTTCCATTGTCTTCTTCCCATTATAACATTTTGCTTTCCAGTCTAGTCTATATATTTAGATGATCTCCTATTCAAGTATGAACTAAGTATAACCCTGCTTAGCTTTTCAAGATAAATTCTAAACTTGGTGCTATCAAATGCTGAAGCTATTCTATTCTATCAAATGCTGAAGCTGGGTCTGCAGAGAATTTAGCAATATCTGGAAAATTACAAGTTCTTTATTTGTGATTTATAGCAGCGTCAGACTTTTTTTATTACTTAGGCACAGACAAGTTTTTTAATGTGTATATGCATGTATTAATTATTTTATTTTCAGCAGTCAACGGCTATCTGGGTGGAGCTATGACATGATTAATTAAAGACAAAAAGAAGGGATCATGACTTGAATATATGGCTGGGATGATTTGGATGGGTCTTGTAATTTAGATACTGATTTTCTTTATTTTGAGTGAAAGTTATAAACCACATTGCCATAGGTTTTTAGAATACTGCTGAATTTCAGTTTTAGACACTCTCAGAGCCACATGCTATAAAGAGGGAGAGATTTGGGGGTTGATGTTTGTAGTCACCCATTCCTAAAATATAGGAAATAATTTTTCTGGTCTTATTTTTATATAAAATATGATAGATAATAAAACATACAAAACAGCTAATAGTTGCTCAACATACTAATATTCTTGAACAACAAATTATTTCTGTACATTTGCTTCTATTGAGAAAACCAGAGCAGGAAACCTTCCTGAAGCCAACTCCTAATGTCCAATGATTAGTTTAATATCTCTGTTGATGACAGAAGGTCACAGGGCTGCAGACATTATTCTATCACTGAACTGATTACATAAGACATCATCTTTCCTCAGTCTGCTACACTTCCAGTGTATTTGAATTTAAAATCCCCAAATTTGCTACGTGAGTCCACACCTTCTGTTCACATAACTAGATGTAAAGGCTGTTGGTTTTTTGAATGGAATTCTTTATAATTAATTTAGCTTTTTATGCTACTGGACTGTATATGTGGAGAAGGATAACATTGAAGTAGTGTGCTGGAAAAAAGAACTCATTCATGGATGCCCACTTTGTGTACTTAGCCTTTGTGAATTTCCTATGACCTCTGTTCATTACACCCAGTCATTCTACACATCTGCTATCCTTTCTTCTGCTTTTGTGCTGCCTTCCTTCACTAAGTCATATTTATTTCACAGTGCTAATCATTCATTGCTTGACTACAGCCTTCCTTTCTCTGTTATTCTTCAGTTATGTTTAACAGTAGAACTTTTTTAATTCAGAAAGGAGATTGACAGGGAATCATAGAAACTTTAATTCAATATTTACAGAAGGCAAGTAAGCATTTAATGCAGAGTGTTACTTTCTTCTCCTCCTTCTTCACTATCAAAACATTATGTTCTGTATTTTCTCATTTAGTTTCCTTTCTTAGTTAGTTGGCTTTATGTTAGCTTCAAGAGGACATGTTCAGATTCCAGGTCTTTAAATTTTGAAAACTGAAGCCAGAGCCTGGGGAACTAAAGGCCGGAAAGAAGAGAAAATATCTTATTTTTTATGGTGCCCTGTTTGGTTTCATTTTTCTTTAGCGCTGCTTCTGTATACAAGCTGACAAGCTTATTTTCTCTGAAGTTTATGAGACCAAATTCAGCAACTAAATAAATATAGCAGTAGGTCATGTGTTGCATAGAACATACAATATATTGATTTGATTGGTTAACTAATTGATAGATTACGTGCCATCAAGCTGCTATCAACTCCTAGTGACCGCATATTATAAAGTTAGACACTTTTATTATCCTTGTTTTCAGTTGGAATTAGTTCATCAATGTGATGAATTTGTAAATCATAGTTCATTTTGTAGCCACTATAGTAGATCAGTTCTCTAAAAAGCATGATGCAGATTATAATTGTTGTTACTACTATTAACTTAATATTAATTATCTATGTTCTTCCTATCTCTTCTAGATGTAGAGTAACTATATGAACTATTTTCTGTAAATCT
This sequence comes from Pareas carinatus, assembly GCA_032468095.1. Taxonomy (NCBI): domain Eukaryota; kingdom Metazoa; phylum Chordata; class Lepidosauria; order Squamata; family Pareidae; genus Pareas; species Pareas carinatus. The sequence continues at coordinate 119,631 of JANHFO010005380.1, forward strand.
TTATTAACACTGATTCTGAACAACTAAAGAAAAAGCTTATGATAGAAAACACAGAGTATGCCCAAGTGACAGATCTCTGTAACAATCTCTTGCACCATTGGGTGATATTTACCATATGTCCCATGATTGATAGTAAGATTTAATGAGTTCTTACGAGCAATTAAATAATCAAGAGTTCCTGCTGTTATATGGCAGAGCTTGATAGAACAGTGACAAATGAGAGAATATCTACAACCTAATCAAAGGGACATATTTCCTTGGGAACGAAATAATATTATCTACCAGTGCAATCAAAGGACAAAAGGACCCTGGGAGGACACAACAGAACATGATAACTTTAGTATTCCTTTCATTAGCTGGCTACACTGTTTCCATTTAATGGTTCCTATTAAATCTTAAAATGAGTTGGTCAAGTGAAATTTCCTTAATTTTTCATGAAGCTCTGATTTATATCCATTTATTTTGGAGAAAGAATTTGTATCGTATGACTAGTCTAGTCCTTTTAAATATAGTTTTACCTGTTTATGTGTAGTGGGTTTGGATTTTTCCTCCAGCATAATGGCTGATTTGGATCAGTTTTGTTGAGCAGTCTATCCTTCGACATTTGCAGGAAGTACTAAATTGATTATTTATTGTCAGCCTTATTGAAGCTTTTTGATTAGCTCATCAAATGTAACTTTACGCCATTCACTTACTCAAACAAAATTGTATATACTTTTTCTCTATGGAGTCAGTGCTTTATTTTTGTATGCATGTATGATTCTATGGAATCAATCACCAGATCCAATTAAGCTTCAGAGCAGCTTATAAACATTAACACCCATAAAATCTATAACTGAAACAAAAACAGTTAAAACTGTTGATGATCACTAGAAAGCAACAGAAAGACACAGGAAACTGTGTCTTAATACATTAGATCTTTGCAGCCCACAATTGATAGTCCTGTTCAAATGATATTATAGAAATCACTTTTTAAAATATAATTACCTCAAGCATTATAGCTTTAAAATCATGGCTTATAGCTTGTGTTTGTTAGCCTAATATTTTTATAAATTAGAACTGAATTTTCAGATTCTCTAAGAAAGAAGCCTGGATTGTTGTGATTCAGTTACATACAACGGTCACCCTAGAAAAAGCCTTAACATCAAATAAAGAGGAAATTTGAGAAAAGTCAATTAACAAGGGATTCATAGATTTCTTTAGTTCTTTGTTGGGCCAATGATTACATTGCAATCCTAGGTGGTAGAAGTCATAAACACACCACATATTTCATGACCTTATTGCATAACTGATGCAAAGGATGCAATTTATATCAGTTGACTTAGAATTAAAATTACATATAATACATAGTTCTCATTACTTGCAAAACAATCGCTTGTTATTTTCTGCAGATACCCATAATTTATTTTATTTATTTTATTTATATCCTACCATTATTATTTTCCCACCATTGTTATTTTGCTATCATACTGTATTCCTACACCATAATGTTGAAATGGACAAATGGATAGACTTATGTTTGCCTCAGTCCACTGATAAGTGCAAGATACTTTTTCATACAACTTCAAATATAGGAAAATGAATATAGTGTGGCAAAATCAACAGGTGACTCTAAAGATTTCATCTTTTTTAAAAAGTGTTATAATCTGTCAATTTCAAATTCTTACTCTTCTTTGCAACCAATAAATTTACAAAAATTACACACCTCATTAAGTTCCTACATGGATCTATAATGTAAAATAGGTAGACAGTCTGTCTCAATAGTATTACAGGAAAAGTTGGTTAAATTAATAGTTTCCCATTGATTAAAAAGTATTGGAATTTGTATGTCATTAAAATTAATTCCCATCACCAACTTCCAATAAAAGAATATGTGTTTGGGGGAAAATATAGTTCCATTGAATTGAACTGAAATAACAAAAACTGGTTGTTTAAAATTCTAATTCTAATAGTTTCCTATCATAAACACCTGCTTACCTGAAAGAAAAGAGTAAACCTATATTCTCTGTTAAGGAGGTAATCATTTGAGTAACAGCCATTAAACATAAATAGCACAAGTCAGTAAAGTTATTATTGTAAGGAAAGCATCATTATAAGTAATTTAACTTCTTTTGTATTTCATAAGGTCATACTTCTGTTTTAATTTTTTTAAAAATAAAAAAGTTTGAAAACATTCTCAGATTTAATTTCTCTCCAATTTTCATTGTACAGCTCATTATGGAGTTATAATTTTAAGCTATAATGACTCTGAATTACATATCAGAAGATATAGCCTTTAGTCCCTGTGTCTTTAATGAGAAGAAAGTTAATTTAATTTGCTGAGGTTATGTCATCAACTTATGGTTTTCCTAAGGTAGAACCTTAAAAGTTGAGATTGATTCCTGTGACCTTGGACATTTGTACTTGGTTTGTTGGAGTAACTGTAACTGACTTTCATTTCTGTACATTGGTCAGAGTTATTGCTATGAAATGGGCAGCCATATAAATCATATCAATGAATCAATCAATAAATATGTAATACATTATTATTTAAAGAAAAGGGATTGAACATGACTCTATTTAAAAAGTGTACTCAGATTTAAATATAATTAGCATGCAATTAATGTAAATTGAATGTAGGAATGCAAGCCTGTGTGCCTATTTATTTCTTATCTGGTTTGTTTTACTTGCTAGAGAATAACTTCAGATCTGCTAGAGAATAACTTCAGATCTCTTGATCCCCTTTCCAATATTTCTGCAATTGTAAACCAAACTGGCATTTTAGGAGTGTAGAATCTTTGGAAGCAGGATACTTCCTTCTTAGTTCTAATCAGGAAGCAGAATATAGAGAACAGAATATATGAGCTCATTGGAAAAGGAAGTTACTGGGTATATTGCCTGACTGGGGATATGTAGGTAATTACAAATCAGTCCAGAAGATTAAAGGAGTGTGCATTAGACAACCTTGGAATAAAAGGCCTGAGACCTGGATAGGTATGAATTTACATACATATTCCTTTTATCTGTTCACATATACATACATTTTTGCCGGCAGAGATGCCATCTACAGATATCCATTAATACTTTCCTTTTGTGTGGAGGGCAGAAAGATTTTCTGATAATTCCCTTCTTCTCCTTAGTCAGAGGTTGTGAGTGATATGATCCAGAAACTAGAAATATAGTTCCTTGGGATTGAGGGGTTACTTTTAGCATTAAGATAAGAACTTAAATTGAGATATTAAAACCCTCTTTGAACTGACAGGATGTCACACAGAAGATCAAGATCTGTTTTCTATCATCTTACAAGATATGGAATAATGGACAGATGTCACAAATTTCTACTGAATATTAGGCAAAAATTTAGCAGTAAGAATGGCAATTGGTTTGACAGTGCAAAGCTCTATCCTCAGTAATTTTAAGGTGTGTGGATTTCAACCTCCCAAACTGCTGGGTAGGAAATTCTGAAATTTGAATTCTATACATCTTAAAATTGCTGTGGTTGATAAACATTGTTCTATAAGTAGTGAACTCACCATTCCTTATTCAAAGAAAGCACATGATGAGCCAAATGCTCTATGCAAGGTCATGTAATTTACTCATATATAGTCCAATTCAACAATCATCCCTCAATCATCTGCTCAATGCAACAAGCTTCTTGTGAATTTAAGGAAGACATTGTTTATTACTAAATAATTAATAACATCTGAAGAAAATAATTTACAAAATGAAGACATGTTACAAACATGATATGTGGGCTAAGCTATCCCTAAGCTACTTGACATATTGCATTCAGTGTAATTTATATAATAATGGGTAATTTATTGTCACATCCCAGTGATATACAAAGTATACAAAAATTATTGCACAATTTTTAATATTAGAGCTGATTTGGAATGAATTGACAATTGAGTCTCCCATTAATTATTGCATTTTTCTTATGTATCTATATTGTATACATGCTAATTAGGTAACAAAAAGATTGCATGGGATGAAAGATTTGTGACTGTGGTTCTGGCATTAATCTTCCTTTATTCTTATTTGTGTGAATGCATCTGAGCCAATGTTTGAGTCCTTTATCTGAAACAGTGAGACTTGTGAAATCCATGAGGCAACTTCAATCTATTTCACTCTGAGTGTCAGAAAAAATCCAATGTGCCGCTACACTTGAAACAAGGTATAACCGCTGGATTAACATCTGCTCTAATGTTACTTGCTTCAAGGCAAGTGGCTTCTGTGCACTGCTAGATGATCATCAATGATCTAAAGAAGCAGTGTGGATCATCAATCTCATAAGTATCATCTCATCAAAACCAAAGGATAGAGCCTTGTGCAATACCATGTATTGGTTCTCCTTTTACTGATGCCTCCCATTTCTCTTTTACAATTTAAGTATTCATTTTGATGATTACATTATATGCTATTTTGGGCAGAGACCTGGATTTCTATGCATTCTGACAGACTGATCAGCAATGGCACTATTTTAAAAGAATGGGGTAAAGGGGAACTGCCAGCAATTATTAGAGTAGTTTCTATTAAGCCCTAACCAAGTAATGTTGATAAACACTTTGGGTAATGTGGAAAAATGCACAGCAATCCAAACGTGCTCCATTATTTTTCTTCTCAACTTGGAATCTACTCTTTATCTTATCTTAGTTATGCATGCAGTCATGCAAACATTGTTTGGATCACAGCTGTGCCTTTCCAAACTAATAGGGAAAAATGACCCTAAATCACCAATGTAATCTGTAAAATAGGGAGAAAACAATGTTTTCTTTGCATAAGAGCTTAATTAGCAATAGCCCTTGAGAATTTATAGAGCACCCTATTCCTTGTCTTCCTGAAACAGGTCTTGCAATTCACTGAAGATGTACTACAGAACTAATATACATACCTAAGAGAATCCAACTATCTTTCCATTTTATATAAATTTCCTTTAAAAAATATTTCTATTAATGATCTCAATATATTGAAGGTATATAATGAAAGAAAATAAAAGAAAATCATGGATAGGAAAATGTATACCTTCAGACGTGCTAGATTCTATTAATATAGAATTGACTTATCTGGTGATGTTTCCTCTATGGTCTACCTCACATGGATAATGTCACTTTTGTGTTTCTTTGACTGTATTTCTATCATTTTAGTATTACATCTCCTGAAGTCATTACCAGATACTGTTACAGTAAAAGAGAGCTATCTCGAATCCTCAACCTAATTGCATGCCACATTGGGTCTAAGTTTGAAAACTTCTGCAAGCAAACTTTTTATACTCCTCTCAAAACTGCATTTTTATTTTACTGAAGAAGAGAAAAATAAAGGCGCATCACGACTGTGTGTCAAAGAAGAGCAAAAGGACAGCCATTTGGCTTCACCTCACTACTTTTAAGTACAGAATATAGGGTTATTAACAGAAAGGTGGCATCTTGGTTGATGAAAGATTTCCTGCTCTCCTCCTGACAAATGCAGACTTCAAAGAAATTACCGCTGTAAACTTCCAGTGTTTCTCAAACTTGGCAAATATAACATGAGGACCCCAATATCCAGAATTCCTTAGCCAGAATGTTAGCAGGAAAATACTGGAACTTGAAATTGTTAAGATTAATAAACACTTGATAATACCATTGCAGCATAAGTGGCATAAGAAAAAAAATGCTTTTTATAATATACAAGCTTGTTTTTTTCTTCATTTCCATTTATTTCTTTTTCAGGCAGTTCTGAATGAAACTGTCTTGACAAGAGACCAAGAACTATCATTTTAGTATTACATCAACCCTTGCATAAGTAGATGCTTGAAAGATAAGCCACATTTTATTTATTATTTTTGAGTGTATATTTGTTGTTATAGTTTAGCCTTTGCTGCCTCTTTCAGTTCCTGCATACCTTGAAAAGTGGCTTCCTTCTTGGAATAAAAACTCAGTTAAAAGCTTGGTTCTTCAAATATCTAAGCAGCAAGAATACTGAAACATAGCTTATTCCACGAATGATGAAAGCATTTTTCCCGAGACAGCTGAAAACAAAACAAAAACTACACAGAACTCAATAGATCACCAGAAAATTTTCCATGGAAAATAAAACATTCAGCTGAAAGAAAAGAAAAAAAAAGACTTGCTTTCTGGAAACAATGACAGCTCTGTGAGGATTTAATTTAGTTATAGGGCTTATGCTTTTCTTGTCAACTGATTCTGAATGGCATACAACTCCCCAAACAAGTAATTCGAGATTTAAAAGTACCTAATCAAATTGAAATACATTCATATAGAAAGTAACGAAATGCAATGGGATGCTGAACCTGTAAACTCAGAGTATTTCTGCCACTTCTCAGTCTCAAAAAAAAAACCCACTCTGAAACTGGCCTTTCATTCTCATTACTCCTTTTGATTTCAGCAGGTAGAAAAAATGCTACAGTAAGAAAAAAATGAATTGGGAGGCAGGATGGAAGGAGAGGATTGCTAATTAGCAAGCAGAGACCAAAAGTTAACATGGAATAGGTATTATAAACTCCTTTCTTATCTGATTTAACCTTTTTTTCTCAGCATGGGACCAGTCTTTAAGCAATGTATCATCAACTAATTACAAGAATGCCATCATATCTGAAATACTTTATAGGCATGCTTAAAAAATCAAAAAGCAGGATGGCTATAGTTTGTTTCGAAATGCAGCATTCCTGCCCAGAATAAAATTTGGATTATTAGAATTATCGGAGGATACATGGGGAGAAAATCAGGATTGTTTTAACATGATTGCTAATAATTTGATACATTGTGGCAGAGTACACCCAATGTGGCAGCCATTTTCTCAATCATGATGCTTTTATTAGCACCTTTTTTGTGTGAGTGGCTATAATTTACTTTCCAAATTTCATGCAGGTTTATCAGTTTCAAAAAAGGGTTACTTAATCTGGTGTCTGAATTTTAGATAACAGTATTTCCTGACTCATGTAGAAGTGGTTGACAATGGAACTAGGATTTTTGATGTTTAGCCCTCTAGCGGACTCTGAAATTTCAACCCCCCCCAAACCGTCACCGCCATAATTTAACAATTGTGATGGGAACCTGACCTGAACAGGTTGATCTGAACAGGTGTTTTATTTTCAATTCTCTTAAGTTCTATAATTATTTTATTTTGTTCATACTGTACAATAATCCAAACTATCTTTTTAAATTGAATGAAATCTGATCTAGTTAAGAAGACTCCATTCAATGTCTCCAAAAATTTTTTTAAAAAAGTATATCATTTTGCTCGTTTCTGAAAGCAAACGAACTGTTGTGAAACATAGTCTGGATTCCCAAGGAAGGAGGGGATGTATTTCAGAAGATCAGAAACAGTGAGGTTTAGATAGTTTGGTTGGAAGAAAGAAGGTCAAGTTACCTCCTCACTATAAGTTCTCAGTAAGAGTGTATCTTAAACAATGGAAGCAATTGTTTCAGTTTGCAAGATTTTTGTCTGAATGTGAGGAACATTAAAGGAAACTGCCTGGTAGTAACTCTGTGTCTTTCTTGGTTTTTGAAGCCTGATAAAAATCCATTTAATCATATTCTTAGTATCTACTCTCTATAAACCCAGCTCACTAAACAATCACAAACTCCATCAAAATAATCCAATTCCACTTTTAAAAAAATGAGGCTCTCAAAGCTGCTTAATAATTTTTTGAAAAACCACACATGGATAAGCATACACATGGATCTATGTTTTATATTATTACTCATGTATACCCATTATTCAGAGCAGCTTATGTAAAAGTAACTTCCTTTTAAAATGCATTTGGAGATATATATTTTTAAGGAGAAAAAAGATAATTCAGGAGAGGGTAGGGTGAATCTATTTTCAATGAAGACTATTTTGCATATCTTGATCTATAATCCCATCCTGTTCTGCATCTATATTAAATCTTATTTTTTTTATCCATTCTCCATTATCGTCATTAAAAATCTGATTTTTATTTAAATGGATATTATGCTTATGCTTTTCAAAGCTATATTTGTGTTTTGATATGCATAAACTGTTGAGAATTGTGTTGCCACATTCAAAGAACTGAAAAATCTGGTAGGTTCTATTCTGTCATTTAATTCAATAATTATAGATTGAACAAATCTGTGTAAGACTTTACAGATGTTAATTTTTTCAAGCTTTTCTAAATTTTGCAGTTCTAATCATGAGCTGTCTGTCTGTCTATCTGTCTATCTGTCTGTCTATCTGTCTATCTGTCTGTGTGTGTGGGGGGGGGGTCTTATGTAGAGAAAGTGGCTAAAGAAATATTTTTCATTCCTTTCATAAAGCAGAAATTGAGGAATCATTCAATTGTTGACAATAAATTTAGGAAAAACAAAGGACTCATTCCACAAAATATGAGTAACATAAAATTCACTATTGGGGACCTGTTTATGTAATGAAGGATATGTTTTTAACAATTATTACTCCTGATGTCTCTGTATGTTACTTTGTACCAGTTAATGAAGAACAATTTCAGATAAGAGCTGCTAACCTTGCTGCCCTACCACAGATAGTCTTTGACTTACAACCATTCATTTAGTGACCATCTGAAGTCAACAACATCAAGCGAGTTATGACATTTTTCACACTTACAACTGTTGCAGCATTCCCATGATCATATGTTCAAAATTCAGACACTTAGCAACTGGCATATATTTATATTTATAAATATATTTATGTTCTGTGATTACCATTTGAAACATTCCCAGTTGGCTTCCAACAAACAAAGTCAATAAGGGACATACGATTTGATTAATGACTGCATGATTCACTTAACAGTTGTGACAAAAATGATGAAAAATGACGCACCGCTCACTTAACAAATGCCTCACTTACCAATGGAAATTTTGGACTCAGTTATGATTGTAAATCAAGGGGCTAACTGTAGTGCTGGTTCGAAACATCTTATTGACCAGGGTAATATATTGGATACTTAACCACCTCTCCCGTATACTAAGTTTTAGGATAATTTAAGTTGAGGTTTACTTTATAATAAAAGTAACGCTACGAGTCCTGTCTGATGTGCTTGTGAATGTTTGCACACTGGTTGTTGGCTCTTCTATTTTCATTTAATGAATTTATTGTTCTATAATTCTGGCTTGTAAACTGTTTTAGATCAGGAATGCATTATTCTCAGTGTATGAAATCTGACTTCTTACACCAGCATCATTTATTTTTAAAAAATGCAGTGCCTGATACCTACCATCTAAGATCTGCATCTTTGTTTTTGTTTCTGTAGAAGATTGACTGTTAACAGCAGAAGCTATGTTATTATTGCTTGCAAGAGTTCAGATTCCTTTGTCTGTCTGCTTGCCATTCTGTTGGGTAGTTTGCATAGAAAGAGCATGAACTGCTGATTTAGGGTGGAAGTGGCAATTAGTGGAGCTGGGCTATAGTTTTGTGGGGGATTTTTTTGACAAGGCTGCTGAGTTGAAACAGTGAAGGACACAGAGAAGTGGGGGAAGGCATCAGAAGCTGCCTTTACATCACAAAACAGCACATAAGCTGTTGAATAAATGCTCTTTTAGCCTGGATTCTGTAGTCAACTGTGAAGTGGCTCATCTGTAATTAAAAGGAAAAAAATCCATAAAAGTGAATTCTACCTTATAGAGTAAGAGGAGGGAAAGATTAAAGAGGTGTTCAAAAATGGGAAATATGCTGTTAGATGCCAATGTTACTCCATGACAACATTTTCATATACAATGTTTCAGAATGATTTTTGTGATGTAAATGTGGACAAAAAGACTACATAGAGGGAAGTGGCAGAACATAACCTTCACCTGCCATGTAATAGTTGATAAGGTTTACAACGGATGGTGTCTAAATACATAGCTGAACTGTTTCCTGCCCGAAGGCTACTTTCTAATGGTGTTTTATGGAGTACCAGCCGTACACAAATAGTCCTCAACCAGTCATAATTGGGACCATTGAGGTGGTTAAGTTAGTTGCACCTGATTTTACTACTTTTTTGGCATAATTGTTAAGCAAATTACTGCAGTTGGCAAGTGAATCACATAACTGCTAAGTGTATCTGGCCTCCCCTATTGATTTAGGGTATTGGTATTGGTATTTAGGCTAGGAAGGTTGCAAATGTGATCACATGACCTTGGGATGCTGCAACCATCATAAGTACATGCCTGTTGCTAAGCATTCAATTTTTGATCATATGACTAAGGATGCTGCGTGGGTGCTATAATGGTCATAAATATAAGCCACTTTTTTCAATGCTGTTGTAACTTCGAATAGTTCCTAAACAAATGGTTATAACTAAAGACTACCTGCATTAGATTGAAATAAGAGTTGCATTATTTATTTTATAGTTCTATTTCAAAATCCCAGAAGGACTGCTACATATTGAAAAATGTCTTCTTATTTCAGAGCACATTTTCCTTCACTTCCTATCTTCCTGTGAGCACCATAAAGAGGTAGAATTGTGATGTGTCATTGGCTTGGTAGTCAACATCCTTTGCACATGATTAGCTCAGCATGCCAGGAAAATAGCAATGGCACTTAGATATATATACTGCTTCACAGTGTTTTAGAGGCCTCTCTAAGCGGTTTACAGAGTCAGCCTATTGTCCTCGACAATCTGGGTCCTCATTTTACCAACCTTGAAAGGATTGAAGGCTGAGTCAACCTTAAATTGGTCAGGATTGAAGAATTCAAATCCTTGGCATTGTGAGCAGAGTTATCCTGCAATTCTGCACTCTAACTACTGTGCCACCACAACTCTTCCTGATCTTCCTGATCGGAATACAGATCTTTCCCTGGCAGACCCTTCCCTGTGGATGGAGAAAGATAGTGAGGATGGGGAGGAAAAGTGGCAGTGGCAAGAAGGTAAAGGAAGAGTTCTAATCTCATCCATCATTGCCTTCCCCTCCCCCACTTTAAAGATGGTACATAGTCCTGGATGGAAAAGAAGGTCCTTTTTCCTGCTTTAAGCATCTGCATATCTGTTGGTGAGCATTTTATTGCAGCAGATAATTGATTTTCATTTTGGTTCTGCTGAACCAGATCTCATATGTCCTAGTGAATCATACTAAACATTAAAAGTCTGGTACCTTCCACATGGGCTGGATGGAAATTTTGATAAATTGCGGGCAATGTGACAGCTTTCTCCCATTAGTACTGAGTATCACAGATAAAGAGATGTATTGTTTAAAACAATGAAATTATAAAATTGAACTTTTTTAAAAAAAAGTGTAGGCGGTATCTTTAGTAGAAAACATATGTAGAAAAAGATAGAGATTGGCACACAAATAATTAACAGAGCTTAACTATGACATTCATTCGGGAAAACAGATTAAATCAGTAGTTTTCTTCATTGTCCAGTTCAAAGAACTGCTCATCAAGAGGCAGCAGTAATCTTTTTTTGGGGTGGGAGGAAGTGTCTTGCTGTAATTGTAAACTTAAATGTTGAATGCATTCTCTGCCTTTGTAAAATTAAACAAAAATATAATTTAAAGCCTTATAGCTTTAAGATAAAATTCTTTTCATTCCTTTGATTAATTTACTAACACTCATTTTACTCTATTGCTACTGGTTAAATTCCTAAACTTTAGAAATGCTATGATCTTTCCTCATTATAGTATGTAGTGAATTAACCAACTCCTGATTCGCTGATCAATTATACAACAACAATATGCTATTTTAAATCTGGAAGCTCAGCAGGAGTTTTTTTTATTAATTTAGTATAATTTTAAACATTACAAAAATAGCTGTCTTTACAGCTTCCCTGCTGAGCCCTAGATTGTTGCCACAGCATTCTGCAATACTTTATCAGCAGAACAGTATCGTTCTAACAACCCCATGCATTTGATTCAAGTAGCAGCCCAGAATAAAAGAAGCTGGATCTTCAGAAGGAAAAGAGAATCTACAATAGAGAGTGTCTAGTTCCCAGAAGAAGAACAAATATATTTTATTTCCATTCTTAAACTGGGATAGGGGGACCACAACTTTTGCTAGATCAAGGACCGATGGAATGATGTGGGACACAATCCAAAAACTTACAAGTAAGTCTATGATGAAAAGGGTAGTCTTCCAATTTTTTTTACATGTGATTCATATGAAAGGTAGTTTATATATGATTATTATGCTCTGTTCACTTATTTACTACACTCAATTCTATCCTATTCAAGTCATTAAAAACATTGGTTTATCTTTGAAAATAAGCAAGAAATTCAATGATGTTTACAGTCATTGAGCCAATTGCCACTTTCCCCTGAGGTGTAACAACTAGGATCTCTCTCTGACCTCTCTATGATCTCTTCTTTTGGTTTTGGTAGGATCTAAAGACTTATTTACTCCTTTTACCTTTCTATTTTCCAGCTCCTTAAAAATTAGTATTTTTTGGAGGAAGCTTTCTTATTCTCCTCTCCTTCTACATCTTCCTTTCTAATATCCTCTGATTTTTGGTGTTGCCATATAGTGCTCAGATAATTTAATCATGCTTTGAACTGACTCTGAGTTGTATTTCCGCATGCAAAAATCTCAATTAGATAGAGGGGTACCTATAGAAACTGTTCTACAATTATTTACTCTATCACTTTTGCTTGTTTCTTTCATCTGGCCTTAACCGTTTCCTCACAAGATCATCAAACCTTGCCCACAATTCTTGAATTCTGTCATGTTGGTATTGGTATAACACATAAACACATGCTTATGGGTGTAGGGAGTAACATCACTCCTGTATGACTAACTCTTTTTGCTGAAAGACTATGATAAGCTCTCAAAGCTTTCCCTGCTAAACATGGACGAATCTGACTACCCATTCACTCTCAGGTCACTTGCAGAAGATAATCACTTTTTCAAACATTGCAAAATAGGTTTCTATGACTTCTTCCTTGGGAATTTTAATGTCTTTTGGACCACTTCCACTCTCTACATATTTTGAAATTTGGAGCTGAATCTGGCCTTTCTGGTGATTGTATTTAATTAAGTAGGTTTATCACCCTCTTGAAATTTTCCCTCTTTGATTCTCTTTTTTCCTTTCAGTCTATTTTTCCTTTCTTTTTCTCTCCAAAGCTGCTATTCCTTTTTAATTAATCAGCTTTTCTTCTTGCTGCTACCTGGGTTTGTCAAAAACAGATCATGCCAAACCAATCTTATTTCATTCTTTGACAAAGTGACTAATGTAGCAGCAAAATGCTGTGGACATTGTCAACTGCCTTACTGAAATCCAATTATTATTATTATAATTTTTCTGGTGAACACAGCTGCCTGATGTTAAGCTGGAGTTGGCCTTCTCCAATTATCGAGCTCTTTCCAAGAGCC
>JANHFO010005380.1:153146-166227 GCA_032468095.1 Pareas carinatus
ATAAGGAGAAGTATTATATAGCTTGTGAGTGAGTTGAATAGAGATTATTAATATATATGTATTTTTCTTTCCCTCTTTTTGTATGTTTTCTTATAAAACTTTTAAATAATAATAAAAAATAATAATGGCAGAGAGACTAAAGACAGTCTTGAAAGATTTTATACATGGAGACCAAAATAGATTTCTACCCAAGATGCAGATAAAGAACAATTTAAGAACTATACTGGATATTCTGGAGTATTATGAAATGCATCCAGGGAGCCAGCTTGCTCTGATCTTCCTGAATGTACAAAAGGTTTTTGACAATCTTTCTTGAGAATTTTTATTTCAACAGTTAGAGATAATGAATTTTGGGCAGAAATTTATACAAATGATTAAGGTTATATATGCTAAACAATCAGCCAAGATAATAATTAATGGAGAACTAAAGGACAAATTTTAAATTAAAAGAAGCACGAGACAAGGCTGTCCGATGATTCTATTACTATTTATCTTCACATTAGAAATTTTGAATAGAAATGTGAGAAATGATGTGCAGATTAAAGGATTGAAGGTTAAAAATGAAATATATAAAGTGCAGGCATTCGCAGATGACCTGGTATTTATTGTGGAAGAACCAATAGATACAATACCAAAATTGATGCAAAAAATAGAAGAATATGGAGATGTGGCTAGATTAAAAATTAATAAAGAAAAAACCAAAATTATTGTTAAGAATATGACAGAAAAACAAAAAGAGAAACTAAAAGAGAACATGGAATTACAATTGGTGAAGAAGGTAAAATATTTAGGAAAATATATATATAACAGCTAGATGTCCAACATTGAAGGAGGCTAATTATGATAAACTGTTAATTTGAATTAAGGTTGATTTAGAAAGATGGAAAAACTTACAACTATCGCTCTTAGGGAGAATTACTACAGTTAAAATGAATATTTAACCAAAGATTTTATTTCTCTTTCAAATGCTACCAATAAGTTTGGGAAAGAAATTTTTTGATGAATGGAAAACATCAATAACAAAATATGTATAGCAATGAAAAAAGCAAGGATAAAGTTGAAATTGTTACAAGACAATAAGAAGAGAGGAGGTTTGGGTTTATCGGATTGGAATTTATATTACCAGGCATCTGGGTTAACATGGATCAAATAATGGATAACTTTAAGAAACAAAAGGTTACTACACTTAGAAGGGTTTGATCTATTAGAGGAATGGCACTCTGTTTTGTGGTATGGTAAAAATAAGGTCAATAGAATCTTTAAAAATCACTATGTGAAAAATGCTTTATACAAGGTAGGGGACAAAGTTAAATCAAAAATATATATGAAAATTCCAGAATGGATTTCAACGATTGAAATGTTAATACACGCAAATTCGCTTGATATGGAAAAAATCTGGACATACAAGGACATTTTAAATTTAGAAAGAAACTTGAAATCTAGACAAGCTTTGGGAAATGAGGAAATTAATCTTTTGTGGTGGTCATATCTTCAGTTAAAAACTGGATATGATAAAGATTTAAAGCAGAAGGGTTTGAAAATGAATTGACAGAATTTGATGAACTATTGTTGATTAAAGATGAAAAACTGATAAAGAAAATATATAACTTTCTGTTAGATAGAAAAATGGAGGATGAACAAGTTAAAGAGGCTATGATAACATTGGCAAAAACTTTGGTTACACCATAGATATTGATAAATGGCAGAATTTATGGGGAAAAAAATTAAGGAAGACCAAAGCTACTGCAAACAAAGAAAATTTATACAACATGTTCTATAGATGACATATCACACCATATAAAATATCTAAAATGAATAAAGAAGTGTCAGATAGATGCTGGAAGTGTAAAGTGCGTCTTATGGAGCGAAAAATATGGTAACTGACTAGCTTTTGTGAGCTGAAGAGAAATAACCAGATTCATTTCTAAAAGTGTTAGGTGATTTTAACAATGTCAATTTAAGGCAAAAACTTCCAAAATTCTTCCAGAATTTCAACTGCCCTACTAGAGGAAAAAACATTTTAGACCACTGCTATACAACTCTAAAAGATACTTATAGGTCCTTAAAAGGAACAGTTGATGGTCACTCTAATCACTGTATGATTTCATCTCATACCTGTTTATAGACAAAGGCTTAAAACCATAAAGTCAACAATTAAATCGGTGAAATGTTGGACTAAACAGGCAAAGATAAAACTAAAGTCTTCCCTTGATTGCATAGACTGGAATGTTTTTAAAGATACTTCTGCAGACTTGGATGAACTTACATATACTGTTACATCATATGTTAGTTTCGGTGAATACCTATATGTACCAACCCAAAACCCGAGAATATACAGTAACAACAAACCCTGATTTACAACTAAACTCAAGCAGTTATGCCATGCCAAAGAGGAAGTCCACAGGAAAGGAGATATAATGCTGTACAAACAGGCCAGAAATGTATTAGCAAGAGAGATCAGAGAAGCAAAAAGAAACTATTCTGAAAAGCTGAGCAATCAGCTCTCAATGAATGAGCCAGCAAATATGTAGAAAACTTTTAAAATATCACTGGTTATAGCAAACCTGCATCAAATGCTGAAGGACATTGACAACTGACAGATAACCTGAATATGTTTTACTGTAGGTTTGAGAGAAAACTACTGTCAACTATTACTATCACCTCCACCCCAGATACATCAACAACAGCCAAGCCTCTCACAACTGGTCCCATCCTTTTGAGCGACTCTTCAGTGGTGATCACAATAAAGACTGTGTAAGACCTATTTCATAGACAAAAGTCAGGAAAGTGCCAGGCCCACACAAGGTAACTCTCTTCTGCCCAAAAGCTTGTGCCGACCAACTGGCCCCAATCTTCAGTCCATCTTAAATAAATCACTAGAGATGTGTTATATTCCTTCTTGCTTCAAACAATCTGCTATCATCCCAGTACTGAAGAAATCCACCATCAAATTGCTGAATGACTACAGATCAGTTACCCTGACAACTGTAGTTATGAAAACATTTGAAAAGTTAGTATTGGTCCACCCAAAAACTATCACATACCAACTGCTAGACCCCTTGCAATTTGCCTACCAAGCAAATAGATTGACAGATGATGCTGTTAATATGGCTCTGCACTACAACTTCAACATCTTGAAAGTCCAAGGATCTATGCAAGAGTCATTTTTATAGACTTCAGTTCAGCATTCAATATCAGCATTCCAGATATTCTTCTAACCAAACTGATCGAGCTAGCCGTGTCTGCCCACATCTGCAAATGGATTATAAGCTTTCTAATAGACAGGAAGCAACAGGTGAAGCTAGGCAATAACATCAGATACCTGTATAATTATCACAGGAGCCCCACTGGGCTGTGTGCTCTCTCCATTTCTCTTCTTCCTATATACCAACAACTGCATCTTTAAGGATTCCTCTGTTAAAATACTGAAGTTTGCAGATGACACAACAGTGATTGACCTCATTCGAGACAACGACGAATCTTAATAGCATAGGAGAAAATACAGCCCTCTGTGGATCAGCTTCTCAAAAAGTAACCCCCAGAATCACCTACAGTATATGAGTCAATAAGAGCAAGATTATTTTTCCCAGAAATATAATATGATTGATTGCTTTGAATGCTACTAGGAAATCCAGGAGAATTAGAATGACTACATTCCCTCAATCTGTTTTCTGGTAGAGGCAATCTACGAAGGTAACCAAAGCACTATCGCTATGTCCTAGCCCAAATCTCAACTAAAAAGAGCCCAGATAATCTACTTCATCCAAACATATATGTAGGTATTGATCATAGTAATTTTTTGTTCCTGTTGCCACCAAGTAACTGTATTAGAAGTCCCAAGACCATCAGAAACCATTATTCTTCTTTAATCTGGATTCAGAAAGTCATCTAAATTTTACATCTCTCATAAAGTTATACTTTCCATGAACATGAACTTTCAAATCTAAACCAAATCTTTTCATGTTTACTTGAATGTAATTCTTATGTTTTTAAATAGAAATCATTTCCAGCTGTGTGTGCATAGGAACTGCAGCCATGGATTTTCTTTCTGAGTTCTTGATCCATGGGTATGATGAGAGAAAAGGGACACAAGAAGAAAGAAAATAGCAAGACTGTAGGAGAACAGATCTAGTAAATATTGCTCTCAGATAGTTCATAAAGCTGTGAGTGAGCGAGAGTGTTGAAACACTATCATTTTTTATTTTCATAAACAAAACATGCATGATTTTATAAAACAGTTGCATTGACTATAGCATTACAACTAAGTCATTTACAGATGGGCAATGGAGATTTTAGAACATTAAACCCCCTAGAAAAAGAAACCATATTGGTTAAATAAAGATAAATTATTCAGAACATCTGTACTGTTTTGGAAGAAGCTATTTCAATATTGATTAAGCTTCTAACTTTTCAACAGACTAAAGAAAGAAAGCTATCCCCAATCAGTCCTGGACATATATTGCAGTTTCTCATAAATTGCTTTTTCAACTGAGAGGATGAAAAGTTGAGGAACTGGCTATTGATCACTATTAAAAACAGCTTTCTTGATACACATAGTTTGTAATGCCAGTTAATTTTCAAGAATCCAGTCTGTTTAATGAAAACTCTGGTAAGATTTAAATGTTTCATATTTCTTTAAAAGATGACTTCTGTCAAATTTGATATTCAAGTATTGGATAGTTTAAAGATCATTCATTAATAAATTGAAGGGGAGATTATGAGTGAAATGTTTGAGAAAAGATATATGAACAGAATAAAAATGGAAAAGGAATTCAATTCTATATTGAACAATGTTTTGATATACTAAAACCATATCCAGATATGGATAAATATGGCAGGTAGGGAAATAACATTTTCTGTCTGCTTGTAACAACTAAAATCAATGGAAAAGCTGGCAGGAGATTACAAATGGTAGCCATATTACATCCTCAATTAACAATCCATGTGATTTTTGCTTAATGATGGTGACCAGAATTCCTGGAATTGCCATCACTCAGTGGTGCGATCACATGATGACAAACTTTATATTGGTTGGTAATGGTAACTGTCATCCCCATTGCCATTGTTAACCAATGACTACCTGTAATTATGAGTGAAAGACTTACATGTGTGTCAGAAAGTATGAATTGCTGTTATCTATGTTATTGTGTGGATGGACACAATGTCTTAATAGTTAAAGATGTTGGGCTCCTCAGCCGAAAAAACTGACAAAATAGAGATGAGCTCCACCACCACCCGTTAAAGTTGGACACAACTGAACAGGGGAAGCCTTTACCTTTATGTCATTGTAGGTGCATGTGAAAATATTGTTAAATGCAGCAGAAGTGTGTAGAGATATTATTCAAATTGGAAATATGAAAAGGGATATTAGGTGTAATAATGAAGTGAAAGGACTATGGATGAAAAAAATGCATCTAGAAGAATGCTTTATATGTGAATGAAACGAAAAATATTGTACAGTGTTAAATAATAGTTAAAAGAAAAACAGAAAATGTGGAGGGATTTTGTTTTTTATCTATATATTTTTATTATAACCATACGATCTAATGCAAAATTAAAAGAAAATAGAAGGACCAAAAGTGTAAGGAAAAGGGAAAAAAAAGAGAAAAATTATATAAATAGGTTATTTCCAGCCTTCCACACGTCCAAACAAGTTTAATCTCTTAAGTCCCTCTAAAATTACAATATTTATCTCTCCATCTCAAATCCCAACTCTGATCTATAAAAAAAGTTCAGCAAATATCATCTTTTCAATCCTTGTATCAGCAAAAAGTTCATAAAGGGTATCCAGAAATTTAAATAGATTATTCTCTTTTACTACTAACATGTTTAATTTTTTGCTTCTTCAATTTTTTTTTGTAGGATTTGACTTCTTTTCATTTCGTCAAGGCTTTAAAAAGCTTCTTTTGTAAATCCAGTAAGAAAAAATTACCAGGGTCACTCTCTTGATTTTTCACTCGTATTCCCTTTATAAATTTAAAACCTTAACTAGTTCTGTTGTGGATTCAATGAAATTCCCTTTTCAAGGTCATTTTCTTTGGCCTGTCAATTGTAAATTCACACTCAATACCGCCTCTATCTTGATAGATACAATTTGTTCTACATCTTACATTCCTTGAATAACATCTTTTAGACATTGTCTATCCATAGAAGCAAATATTATTACTGAATCATTGATATTGTGGCCCACTATTTTTTATTCTATTCTTCAAAGTCTCTTTTGGTATTTTACTATAATCAACATGTAGGCCTGTATATCTGTCAACTACCTAAAATATTTAGTTGTCTCTAGTGCCCACTTTTTGAAATTATGAATGTATGTATTGAATATATTGTTACTTATAAAAAGCAAAACAGGATCTATTTCCTATGAGAAGTTGTTTCTATTTTAAAATTAATTCCAAAATCTTATAAAAGTTTCATTGTTACTGTTTTATTTGGATCTTTAATCCTTAATAGCTTTTTGTTGTTTATTTCAGATTCTTTAAATTATTATACTTGTAATAAAGTTTTATTTCATTCAAGATTAAAAGCAGACTCACCTGATATCTTCACACATCATTCCAAAACTCTCTAATAGCTTGGAAGTAGTTAATAAGCAATTTCCAAAAGTGCTTAGAAAGTGAGTCTCTGGCATGTTTACAAACAAGATAGCTAATACTGTCATGTCCCAATGCACCAACCCACAGAAAACTGCTGTCCTATGGTCCCCTTGCAAGAAGACATGTGGGTGATTTCTCATCTACTCCTCATCCAGAGGTGTTCCAAGATACCGGTCTACTCACCATTTCCTTTGATCTTTTCCACAGGCATTGGTTCTACTTCAACAGAGTCAATATCTGTAACTTCCCTAGAAGTGAAAATACAGAACACTTTTGGAGGAAGATGGTTAACACTGTACAAAGGTAGCATATTATACTTCAGTGACTGATGGCAATGAAAAATATAAGAAACACATTTTGAGAGAAATAGTGATTCGGTAATCAAGGAGAAAAGTTCTTTCAGGGATACAAATGGAATATTTAACAAATAATTCAGTTTTGTAGGAGGGGTAACAGCACAATATATATTCTACCCATTGAATAATTGGTAATATACATGGTGATGTGTTGGTTGGGGCATGAATAAAGCTTTCATTACTGTTGATGCCATGTTCTTAGCTGACAGTTTGAAGGAATTAGTTCCTGCATATTGTATAATGCAACAAGAAACATGGATCTGAAAAGTAAGTAACTACATATAACAGGGACATTGGAATAACCAAATGCAACTTAAGTTACATGCCAAAAACTGAGAGCAAGTAGGTATATTTGCGTACCTTTATAGGAGGTTTAGTGAAGATAGGAAAAAGAATAGTTTTTTAAGTGTGGTAGGAATGTAGAAGAAAAGTAACACACTGTCTTGAGGAATGAATGTCAATATATGCAAAAATTTAAATCAAAGTAAATTTAAGTAGTTTGTCATATTAAGAAAATGATGACAGAGTTGTAAAACAGTGATGTGAAAGAAGAGTGAATAGTCCAAGGGAATACTGAGAACTTTGTAGTTAAATAAATTAGATTCTCAAAAACAAAGTTTATTAGACTTTATTAAATTCTCAGAAAGAAAGAATTTTAAAAAATTGAAGACTGAAGAGTAATATAAAATCTTACATGGATGCTGTGAAAGTAAGGATAATTTGATGTAGTAGTGTAGTGAATAGTATTTCTAGTAATTAGATACAACTAGGTTTCCTTTTTAATGAGTCATGCTTTTTAATTTCGTTGCCTCATTATGTCCTACACTCCATGAATTATTTGTAACATTGTTTAATCCAAAATAGTCTATCAGAATTGAAGTAGCACAAAAAAGTGCTAGCCAAAATAGGTATAAAAAAAACTAGTAAATTTTGTTGCAGACGTTATCCAAATGGGATTCTTTACATCACTATCATATATTGGAGTTGCAGGGAGATAAAGGGACATGCTGTGTGTGTGTGTGTGTGTGTGTGTGTGTGTGTGTGTGTGTGTGTGTGTAAAAGAGAGAGAGAATGATTATGTAATCATGCAAAATCTGCATCTTGAGTTAGATGTCCTAACATTTGCATTATTGCATCATCAAGCATATGTCATTTTGGCTGTTAGATCAGATGTTCCTCTTTCCATCTCATGTAGATTCACATCTCTCTTTTTAATGCCAAATAGACAGCAGGTTTGCATATATGCATATTTATAGATCACACAAATTCTCAATGATTCAGGCAGTCAATTAATATTGTTAAAATAAATAAATACATAAGGAAGTATGCACTGTTGAAATAATAACTTTTTCTCTAATTAAACGATTATTGAAAAAATTGATACCTACCTGACTTTGGAATACCTATAGATTTCTGTATTCTAAAAAATATTGCATAAATGTTGCTAAGTTGCATTTGTTTTCAATGCCTTCAGAGTTTTTTCCCCACGAGGAAGGATGCTATATCCTCTTTTCATCTATTTTTGGTTCCTAACATTTGCCACAGTCCACAATCTGTAATAAATAATAATCCGAATAAGAAAAGCTTGGTTCATTGTTTTTGACCTGTTTTCCAGATTGCATTCTATCTGAAAGTCATAAATAAAGAAGTCTAAAATCAACTCTATTTAGATTTTATAGACCAAATTGACAAGTCATGAATTGGCCAGATAACAAAGAACTCAAAAGATAAGAGTTGTAGTGTATATCATGCCAGGCTGTTTTGCTTAATCATGATTTGCTGAATTGTCTGAAGTGGCATAGTTTACAGAAGACATTAATCTATATACAATATTTATAAATCATAACACACTAAATCAAAATCAAATCATCTTGTTGTGCTTTAGGAGGATGTGTGACTCCAATATTTGATGTATCATTCTTCACTATTGAACATATCTTATTCTTTGCAATTATATTTTAAATCTTTGAAATGTTGCTCATCATATACTATTTTTCCTTTTATCAAGCCTTAAAGTGAGCAATATTTATTGCCAAAACAATAAAATTTTAAATGATTTAATATTTGTGGTATATGGGGCGATTAGTTTCTGTGTGATTTAGAATCCCATTAAGAGTGCAATCAGCCCTTAACTCATTAGCTGAAATAAAAGTCAAACAGTGCTTGCTAGAACACACTAAGTGTAGATTCAGTTGCTTCAGAACACCAGACAGATCTCCTGTTTGATAAACAAAAGTTCATATTGTAGTTTTAGAGAATATCCAGCATACATTTTTATGCAATTCTTTTTATTTATCCTTCTGGCTCACATATCAATGTAGCCAAACTAAAAATGTTTTCACCATCTCCTATTGTATTCATTCACTTTATGATATATTTCATCAAAGATCATCATCTTTTTCCTCCCTACAAGAATATAACTCCTACTATCAAATACTTATTTCAAAGAAAAGGCAGATAATTAGTGGGTGGAATGAGCACAGGAGCTTTCTTTCCAGATAATCCATTTCTCACAGATCTCTAATTAAAATAGAAGTTGCCTGATGAGCTGTGCTATTAAGCTTTAAAACCACAAGTAGAGCCTGAATAGATCAGTATAGAATTGATGACTAAACTGGTAGGAGTTTTCTGATTTTTTTGCATCAAGGTTGACTTAATAAGTCATGTGGTGCCCTTGTCTGCATCTTTCACATTAATATTTGTCCAGGATGTGTAGAAGCAATATAAGCCATAGCAACATAGCAACATGCTGCAATATACAGTACTATTCACCTCCTTTTACAGAAATTTGTCATTGGCCATTCTTACAAGTTGATTTAGCTCTGTTGCCTGTCAGCATAGGTTATGAGGGATGCTTGCACATCTTCTATCACTTTCTGACTCAGTGCAGGCTGTTTAAAAAAGCAACAATCTATGAAGAAAATAGTCAGAGGTGAACTTCTTCGAAAGAAGACTAATGACTGTATCATTAAATAATATGTCAAGAATAGGTATGACCAAGACAAAAGCACAAGTAAGGACGGGAAAAATAAATAAATTTGACTTAGTTGAACTTACATTTAAACTACTTCAAGTTAAATTTAATTGACTTGATGATTTCATTCTTAAAATTACATTTAGGTAACAGTTCTTGGAGAGGATCTGGACATTGCATCTTAGATATGAGGCTACCTTGATGGAGCCTTGGGTTTTTTGGGGGGAACCTTGGTTGAAATATCCTTATTCTTGACCAGTGCTTGCTTTGTGCTTCATTTATGCTAAGTGGCCATACCATGTTTTCCCCAAAATAAGACACTGTCTTATATTAATTTTTGCTCCCAAAGATGCGCTAGGTCCTATTTTCAAGGGATGTCTTGTTTTTCCACTGAGAACTTTCTGTCTGCTCCGACTGCACTGGAGGGGAGGCCTCATTATCAGGGAGGTCTTATTTTCAGGGGATGCCTTATATTTCAGCGAGAGGCAAAACTGTAAGTAGGTCCTACTTTCGGAGGATGTCTTACTTTCGGGGAAACAGGGTAGAAAGTCAAATAAACAAATCTTCAAAGTGAATTGCAAGATATGTCTAATCTCTTTTGAAAGAGGGAGAGAAACAAGGAAAAGAGACAGTGTGTCTAGACATGTACAACACAATATACAACACCTCTCAGTTCCACATGCTGTTGGAAATGTGCTGAGTTATACAATATCAGTTTGAGATGTGAGGAGTTTGTTTTGTGAATTATAACATTTTTGCTGTTACTACACTGGAAGGTGCCAAGGAGAGGCTGCCAGTTTTGGCAACATTTGTCTATCTCAAAGAAGCATACAAACAGACAAAAGGAAACTGCTTGAAGCTTATTTGTAGTATTCGTTTGTCAGTCTAATACAGATGGGCACATTCAATATAATCTTCTTGTTTGGTCTAGAACTGTCTTTTAGAGACCAAAATGCAAATAGGATAATTTTTTAACTTCACTTGATGCAAAGGAGACTAAATATTTTTGGGCATCTAATTTCTTACCTTTCAAATGATTCAGAGATTACTCCAATGTTTAAAACATACGGCACTTTATCATCACTGTTTCAAGTGTAAAATAAATGAATATGTTGAATATATTTAAAGCAGTAATGCAGTTGAGGCTGGAATTTAGACAGCCACAATCTTGGATATCCCAAGAAATAAGAAATGAAGAGGTTAATGCCAACTTGGCTCTAAATATGTACCAGCATTTTCTAGAGCAAAATAGTCCTCATTCTTAAGTAATTGCTAACCTGGCAAATTCCTTTTTATTTCTGTGGTCCTTGGCCTATTTGAGTATCTATTTCATTCTGTAGGGAGACAATTCCTGCACATTATTTTGCTAAAAAATAATCTTCTGAGCTACAGATATATTAAGTACAGTTTGATCCTACATAAATTTCAGGGCAGATAAAAGAGAGAGATCTAAATATAAGGGAAGGAAGGAAGGTTGGTTTTGAAGTAACTTAGCTGACACCCACACCAGTCTGATTTTACTTCTTGATCCTTCCACAATCATCTGAAGCATGGAGGCAATCATTAACATTTCTATTAACCTCAAATTGTTGAGCATATGCCAATATGCCATGCACCTATTAGTGATCAACTTCAGCTGACCAACCAGAGAACTGGAAAAACTAATCTAATCAGAACTCTGACTTCTGAACTAATACAGATACAACTGAAACAGATTTTCTCTCACTTCACTCAGTGAAAGAATTGTGATCACATGTCTGCCAATATTATATGCGTTTCTCTAGTCATTTGCAAAAAATGACAACAACTTAGCATGCTACAGGGAAATTTTTATATTTTTTCACCTCTACTGCAGTGAAAAGTATTTCTTACAAGGTGTAATGGTGAAATTATAGTACACTATTATTTTAGCAAGAAGGTAATTTCTCCAATATAAGGATGCTACTACGATAGCTGGACTGAGAAAGAGAGGGATAGAAAGATATTAGTTAAATTGTCTACAAACATGCATTAATTTATGGATTAATTATGGAATAAACACATCATATGAAAAATTGTAACATGTCATATGAGATTTGGAATATAAATTTGAAGTGGATTATCAAATGAAATTAAAGAAAAAATAGGTGGCTGTGGAACTGAGAAAGATAACAGATCAGAAATAAAAGCATCTGAAAAGAAGAATTGATCCATGGATGTGAGATAGAAAGTTACAGGGTTAATTATGAATGAAGGGCTAAAATGTAATGTCAGAATTATGCATTTTTAATAATCTAAGTTGTTATGAGTGTATATGAACATAGGAATTCATAGGTTAGTGGTATCTGCTGATCACATTCCAGTGAAAGGTCAAAACAGAAGAATCAGACATAAATTTGGGAATAATTGATTGAACTTGATTGAATGAATGTAATCAGAGTGAAAAATATTATTTAGGGTGGCTGACATTGATGGATGGTAATCAGACATTTTCAGAGAAAATGTTACGAAGACACCAATTCAGTAAGCTGCTGGTTAAAATTCTTGCCCAAAAAAGATGTCAAAACTCCCAAGATTTATATTTATATGGCATATGTACCCTCTCTCCACAAATATGCAGTTGAAATACAACTGTGTACAGGGCAATTCCTTTCACTTGATCCACAAGAGCTAGACCTAAAATCCTGACTTTAAGCAAAACCAAAATAAGGGTTTGACCAGCCCCTGATGCTGTATTGACCCAGAAAATGCTCCAGTAGCAACTCTGAAATGTGCATATTTTTATTGTGTTCTGGATTAGTCCAGAATCCTTAAAACAATGCAGCTTGAAACATTTTTATTCTGAGGATCTAATAAAGCATTCCATGACTGGGAATAAAATCTGAAAATGCCCATGTTTGGAGCACAATTTTTATCATATTCAAAATCAGTTATTGAAGCAAAAGCTCTATATAACAGTAGGGCGGGCCCCCTGGGCAGTTCTGAAAATGGAAAAACTTAAGTCAAGAAGAAAAGGAACAACTAGTTTTAAATGGACTCTTGCTTATAGTTCACTTTATTACATCTTCTGTGGTTTCTCTTGTCAGTAATTTCTGTATTGGCAGCTCACACATGCAACTCCTTAAGGGCCATCATATGAAACATTATTTGCATAATAAGTTGGTCGCTAT
>JANHFO010005380.1:197558-209666 GCA_032468095.1 Pareas carinatus
GCCTTATATTTCAGTGAGAGGCAAAACTGTAAGTAGGTCTTATTTTCGGAGAATGTCTTACTTTCGGGGAAACAGGGTAGTTCTCTCTATCAAACACAGAAATTCAATTCTTTCCTCCTCCTTTGCAAGCAGGCTGATCACACCTAAAGATTTGTTTACAGGGTTGCCGAAAGTAACAATGACCCTAATGAAATTCTTAGCTTGGCAACTATGTTGTGCTGCCAAGCTTAAAACATAAATTGTTACATTAGATGCCCAAATTAAAAAAGCTACACATACAGGTTCCATTAAGTAGAGTTGAACCATAGCAATCTTCTCAAGCCACGTATTCTGAGAACATAACAAACAAACTTGCATTTACAGAACATATGTAAAACGAGATGCAGCAGATCAGTTCCAATAGATGCACAGTTGAAGAAAGGAAATTGCCTGATTGCAAGATGTAACAAGTAACTCTGATGGTAATATTTATTGTTCGTTTCAGACTATACTTGTCTCTACCCTTAATGGAATTAGGAGAAAAGAACTGCTTCTACTGTTGCAATGCAAACAAGGGTCTTTCCGGGTTTTATTTACTGACAGAATTAATATATCACTCAAATATGTCAAGAACAGCATGATGACAGCATGTTATTAATCCTCAGAATTGGATCAGATAAGTGCCACAACAATTTTACCACAGCTTTTTCTCTGACCAGTTTTATGAAAATGGTTGTAAACTGCAATATTAAAATAAAGCTTTACCTTATCTGGTGTACCACTTGAGCTATGCTGAAAAACAATCCGATTTAGGTCAGTGACTATCTTGATAGAAGCATTTTTTAAAAAAGGAATAACCATATGATGTATTTATAATCTATAAAGTTAATTGACTCTTGTTAAATCTATTTCCTGGAAAAGTAGTTTGGCAGCTGTTGCAGAAATCCTGTTTTCATCTATTGTTTTACAGTGTTTACTTTGCCCATTGTACAGAATTTGTAATGGAAGGGATTAAGTAATAAAACTGATTATTTCTGCCCTATAATACATACTTTATATACTGATAAAATTAAAATGAACTATAGCAGGTAGAATAAGGTTCATTAGGTTTCAAAAATGAATAGTAACTCTAAATTCTATAGAAAATCCACTATATTTCAGAATAACTTCAAGAACTGCAAAAATGATTGGAAAACAACTCAATTCAGAATGAGCAATATTTAGCTTTAGAGCAGAAATTTTCAAACTTTTTCAAACTGCGGACCCCAAAACATGTCGTTCCTACGTGAAGGACCCCAGTCCCACAAATTCAAGTAATTACTAATTAATAATTCATGTATATTACTTTTTCCAATTTTTTCTTGACCTATCTGCGGACCCCCTGGAAACTTGTCACGGACCACAGTTTGAAAACCTCTGCTTAATAGATCTAAGGATTTGGGTCATTCTTTAGGAACTTGAGCAAAAAGTCTAGGATTAAAGAATATAAAACAATGAAGAAAAATAAAATTACATTGTAAAGCTATGCAGCAAATCCTCCACAAAACAATCTATATTTTTGTTTCCAATTAAAATACAAATAACTAGTAATTTGCAACATGAATTTGCTCGAAAGATAACCATCAATAATACTTAAAGGGATATTCCAGACAGAATTCCTATCAATCTCCCTATTTCAATCATGGAATTTTACTGGAGCAAATTTAAATGTAACTATCCTCTACTCCTTTTTCTTTAAAAATATTTGTCAATGTAAAGTATTTGTAAGCTCTTTTTCCTTATATTTGAACAGAGAGAGCAGGGCCCTATTAAAGCAGGATGCAAAACAAAAGAAAAATAAATGGTCTTTTTAAAATTACATTAAAAATTAAAATTCAGCATAACAGAAACATCACATTACAGCAGATACAAAATACAAAATCCAGGCATCTTGGGGGTGGGTGGGAACAAGCCTCAAATCCATCCTCTCATCTGGCAACAACCTTTAAATTCTAATCTAATTTGTCCACAGCCATTCCAAAAGAAACCAAAAACACACACAAATAAAAGCTATACTTTTCCTCCCTGAAATACACCAGATTGCTTTCTATAGCAAACTGCTGGTTTATTCTGGCATTGTCATGACATCCGGTTTTCAGAAAACACATCAGGCAACAACCAGCCTCCTTTAACAAATAGTTACTTGTTAGAGTGTTGCAGAATCAAAAAGACGTCTGTTTTTGTAATGCAAAAAAAGCTCCAATCTACTGAGTGCCCATTTTTATGTATTTATTTCAGTCATATGGCATTAGTTTTAAGTGATGTGTAGACAGACTTGATTTTTTTTTATAAAGAAGTACACATAAATGAGTGCACACACATTTTTCACTCCCTTTTGTGATCTTTGGCTGGAAATACACACCAACATCTGTGCTTCAGCCTCTTCCTCCACCCTGTTCTCTGTCTATAAAAATTTAACTTCTGCAAACACTGCTGGGATATAGTGACATATTTGAATGGAATTCAGACCAACCAGTTCCTGTTTATGTTTCTGATTGGCTCATGTGGCCTTTTCATTCACTATACATTAGAAACATGCCAAGACCACATAAATGGTGTCAGGTTACACACTGACAAGGCCAGCATACATTAATCATTGCTTCAAGTCAACCAGTAGGAGTAGCAGCTGATGGAACACTACACCCTTCAGCTTTGTATAAATGGACATTCCAGTGTATTTCTCCCTTCGCTTTCCCCCGCCCCTTTCCCCCTTCAGCATCCATTTTATGAATGAAACTCCAGGCTCCATTCATATAAAAGCTTTGCTTACTGGATATAGCCTCTAGGGATCAGTCAGACTTGGATAAGGCTGATGCGATTGGTTTAAGACAAGCTTCAGCCTTCCATTACTGATTGAAAATTCAGCTGATGTCCATTTGACCTGAGTTAATGCACAAAGAGTAAATCCAGACTGTATTCTCAATTCTCAAATCAAATCATTAGCCCAATGCCACTTACTGTAACTGTAGATTCAGAGGATATTTTATCTATTCCTTTGGGGAGGAGAGAAAAGAAATAAAATCAAGAACAAGGCAATCTTTAGGAGCTATTTCAGCCGTGATAGGATCTATGAGATTATAATTATATAAAAAGTAGTTTTTGACAAAACCCATTTTAGTTTTTATATACAGATGGAGGAATGAAAAATATTAGAGTTTATAGCTAGGGAATATCAGGAGAATAATACATTTTATGATATAGTACTCATTTCAGACTGCATTCACTAGATATATAACACAAAGCAAAAACCTGTCATTTAAATTATTTGTCCCTTATACATCGGGCTGATCTAGATCAAGATGTCTAATGTAAGAAAAAAACTACCAACAGAGAAAGCTATGGATGCGGTAGGTATCCCACATATTCTTCTCTTGGGTATTGTGGGATCAAATGGCCTGTCAGTTTTAAACTTGAACTCTACAGGATCCTAGAAAATTCTTCTTTGCAAATTCTTTCAAGGTTCTTTTTATATTGATTTAATCAAACACAAGATTAACCTATATTTGCTTTTCTTTCATTCAAAAACAGTCTTAGACCTGCTTCCACGTTCTGAAGGTTTTCTTTCCCTTTCCCTTTTAAAAGAAAAAATCCCCAGACTTTTAAAAAGTCTCTTGCCGATAATGTGACTTGCAGCCCTTCATCACATTTGATGTCCAATTTCTTCAAGAAAGAATAACTAATGGGATGCTAGGACCAAATTTATAACACAACTTCTATGCAAGGGAACTATCACTGTTGTACAAAAGTAGACAATCTGAATTACTAGATTCCTCTTTGATGTAAACTCCACAAATTGTCAAATCATTATCTATAATTCAACAATATATGTTGTGAGCCGCCCCGAGTCCTTGGAGAGGGTGGCATACAAATTAGATTAATAAATAAATTAACAAACAAACAAACGGGGAAAATAGTTTTAAAAAGATGAAGAATAGATTTGTAACAGTATTTTATGTATTTATACCACCCTCTTCTAAGATCAATGTGGCTTATGCCAGTAAGATTTTTCTGGTAATCGTATCCTAGTCCTGGGTCTTTCAAAAGAAAGAATTGTAGTGTGCAGACAAAGTTTTTCAAATTGAGTTTGACAAAGCTTTTCAGGTTGAATGAAGAAGAGTAGACGACTGCAGCTGGCAGCATATGACCAGGAAACTTTTCATGTCAGGAAACTATTCAGTATACCTGCACATCACAACACAAAACTTTGTCTTTAACTCTCATAATACCTCACCCTGTGCATAATTCAGGGAAAGATATAACAATATTGATTTTAAATTCTGCTCTGGAAAAACATGTTCTTTCTATGGTAACTCCAGTTCTACCCTTATACTATCATCTACCCAAATAATTCCCCTCTGCCAATTTAGTTGTTTTTGTTATGAGACCAGATGCCTAAAATCAGCAGGAGTCTCAAAATTTCTTTAGCTGTCTTGCCCTACAGAGAAAAATATTTTCTTAATCTTCTGATTCTATTAATGCACAATTTTATTTTGAGCCTTAAGTTCTATCGTCTATTGTATCTTATTTGTCCCGGATCTATGATTTTACTTAGACACACACACAGACTTTGACTACCCACTGACAATCCACCACCAATTCTTAGATATTATCTTTTCTATTAGAAAAGCTAAGTGAAAAAGAGGCTCAAAACTAGTGGGAGTTCCTAAAAATAGGTAGGATGGGAGAGAAAAAGGTACAATTCCAAATAATTCTAAAGAAGGAAATGTGATTACACAAATAGTTTAGCAAACATGTAAACAGTAAATAAGACACACAAAAAATCAAGAAAATGAGGGGAAGATCAAACAACAAAGAGATTAAACAGGCTGTGAGATAAAATAAACAAAAGTTCAGAGCAAGTTGGTGTTAACAAAATATATTATGAATAACAGAGTTTTCTATGCAAGGTCAAAAAACTGCCAGATAAGGCAACTACAGTTATATCTTAAGAAAAAAGGGGGGGAGGGGAACCAGAAAACTAAAAGCTAATAAATCTGTCATTGATGTCAAGGAAAGTATTTAGGAGATCATGGTGAAAATAAAATGGCACATTAGAAATCACAATGGCTTTGTCAAAACAGCTGTTGTCATATTAAACTTACTGATTTTTTTTTAAAAAAATTACTTTAGTAGATTGTGGGAATGCTGTAGACATTATACAACTTCATTTCAGCAAGCTGAATAACTACCCTATGAAATTTTGATCAGCAAAACTATATTCAAATATTCATCAGTGATTTCATATCAAACTGGAGTGAAACAATAAATGTGTTGATACATAGGTCAGTCTAAATCATTAATTTTAATTAACAGCTTAAATGTAGAGATAGGAGACAATGCTTATAAAACTCCCTGATGAGGCAAAACTAGATGGGGTAACTAATATACTAAAATATTGAAGCAAACTTAAATGGATTAATTTAGAGAACTGATTTGAAAATAATAGACTGACATTTAAGAGATACATGCAGAAATTTAAGAAAGGGATTAAGA
This sequence comes from Pareas carinatus, assembly GCA_032468095.1. Classification (NCBI taxonomy): domain Eukaryota; kingdom Metazoa; phylum Chordata; class Lepidosauria; order Squamata; family Pareidae; genus Pareas; species Pareas carinatus. The sequence goes on from JANHFO010005380.1 coordinate 203,070, forward strand.
CATTAGATTTAAAGAAAAAGTCTAGTGTGTAGGTATACAGATAGCCTACGACTTATGGCCAAAAGTGGAAGCAGACCACTTCCATTGCTAAGTGGTGTAGTTGTAAAATTGGACATGATTAATTTAACAACCTTTTTGCATGGTTATTAAGAGAATCACCCTGATTAAGTGAATTACATGGTCATTAAGCTTTCCCCATTGACTTTGTTGTGTGGAAATCAGGTTGGATCACGAATGGTGATCACATGACATCACGATGTTGCAACTGTAATACATGCCAATTGCCCAAATTTTTACCATTTGACCATGGAGACACTACAACGGTTTTAAGCATGAAGATCAATTGCAAATCACTTTTTTCAGTGCTGTCACAACTTCAGTCACTAAATATATTATTTACTGTGGTAAAAGATTCACAATATAATAAAAAAAAATTAAAAACAAAATGTTGTCGTATTTCATTGTAAACACTTTTAAAGCCCTCCTGTGAGACCACCAGTCTCTAGTGGCTTCTGCCTCCCGCACCAGATCTGGCAGGTTAAACATGGTCCAGGTGTCCCCAACAACACTATTGGTGTGGGACCCAGAATGAGCCTTTTTTTGTTGCAGCAACTGCTTTGTGAAACAGCCTGTCTTCTGGGCATTGGAATAATCCAATTCTTTTGGGCCATAAATTATGGCATTAGGCCCAGATGGTTCGCAGAGCTTGATATAGGGGAGCTTCTGAATGAAAATAGTGTTTAAGTTGCCTTGGTTTTTATATTTTGTATTTATTATGCTTATGCTGGTACTTATCTTGTTTTATTGTTCTGTATTATGAATACCAAATACCAAATTATTTGCTTAAGATGAATGGCCATATAAATTTCATAAACACCTATCATGAGGGGTTTTCTCAATAAATTAAATTTAAGTCATCCAAATGAGTTCCACTCTAATTTGCTTCTAGAAGAATATGTGGGGCTAATCTAGTTTCTCATGGGAAACTACTCCTAGGGAATAAGACTGACCTTCTAAAATGCAATTTTTAGGTGAATTGTGAGAAACATAGTTACCATATCACAAGAAGTAATAGTTCCACAGTCTCACCTGGAATATTGCATCCATTTCAGGTCACCACATTTTAACAAAGATTCAGAGAAACTGCAAATGGTATAGCAAATAACTCTATGGATAATATGGGCCTAAAACAGTGATGGCAAACCTTTTAGAGACCGAATGCCCAAACTGCAACCCAAAAACCACTTATTTATCGCAAAGTCCCAACATGGCAACAAGTCCCCCCCCCCACGGCCATCGGTGACCCGTCTGCATCCTACCCAATCTGCAGCCTAGACGAGTTTGCCACAAGTCTTCAGGCGGTCTATCCCAGCTTCTGTGGCTCCCTGTGAGCTATGATCCCCTCCAACTTAGTTTCTCTCCTCTCACTTTTGCCACAGACTCTGCATTGCATTTGAGTCACTCGCTTACCCCAGACAGGAAGAGAGGAAGTGTTCCCATTGGGCTGCTAGGCAGAGGGGCGGATGATGTCAGAAATGTCCTCAGGTGCACATGGAGAAGGTGGGCGGGATGCCCCATGTCCCTATGGGTTTCTCGTAAAGAAATCTGGGCTGGGGTGATGGCAGGTGTGTCCACAGAGAGAGCTCTGAGTGCCACCTCGGGCACATGTGCCATAAGTTCACCACTACTGGCCTAAAACCTAAATATTATGAGGGAAACTTATTATTTTTAACAGCAGATTTTCTTTTTCATCTCTAATACTTTTCAAGAACCTAAAGGAATGTCATACAGAAAAAGGCCAAGACCTTTTCTCTTATCCCCACAGAAAATAGGGCACTAAATAATGGTGTTACAGTCAAAAAGCAAAATACTGGTTTCTAATGGGAGACCATTTTAACAATGAAGCAGATTCTTACTGAATGTGTTCTACAGAGGTTAAACAATAGCCATCCATTTAGCAATAATTTACATTGGATTTCTGTGCCAAGCAAATTGAATCCAATAGTCTAGATGGCTTTCTGATGCTATGACTCTGTGACCTAGAATACTTCCCAATAAAGAAATATGTGCACCTAGAAAGCACTTATAAAATTGTGTACTTTAATAGAAATTACTATTTCATTTTGCAGTCTGAATTATCTCCACAGCATGGCTCCTAGGATGGGTGGAAAAATAAAACATCTTCTACTGTGTTGACATTTCTATTTCTTTCCATGTTCCATTATCTCAACATTCTGCAATAGAAATTGCATACCTGCAATTACAACTAATTGACCTGCCATTTCCGATGTCATAATTAATGTCATGTTTTAATAGAGTTATAATCATTCCATAATAATGGATTTCATTCAGCAGATTTCCAAAATGGGTAAGACTATGGAGCTCAAAAGCAATAAGCAGTGTTGAGGCTCTTTCAAAATCTCCCAGAAGGAACATTTTACTATAATGATCTTGCAAAAGAGGTTTTTTTAAATTTTTATCTAGATAGAAAGTAATATTATGTAAGCTCCTTTTCAGTGTGACTTATCCCTAAACATCCATAAACATAATAAAATCAATGATTCAATGGCAAAATGCATTATGCTTCCAAAAGGGTTATTTAAAGTACTCTTAGAGCAAAGATAAGGGAAAGGGTGACTTCTGCAAAACAAGGCGAAGCACTATCAAACAATTGACTGCATTTTATGTTGGTACAGATGTGCCAATTTAAATGCAGGAATTTAGAGCCATAAAAAGTACTCTAAGGCCACAAATCAATTCTTCATGACTACTGGTTGTCCTGCTAGATCGTTTCCAACCAATTTTTTCTCCTGAAAAAGCAGAGACAAACTCCTGAAATTAAAAGGATGGAAATAAGAAACATTGGTATTAAAGACTAATCACATGCCAAATTTATAAAGATAGAAATCATTCTTGCTCCCCACAAATGTATGAACAATGAGACAGATCCATCTAACATAATGATCTCCTTCGCACCTCTTAGTGAATGTCCATTTTAGTTAGTTGTTGGTCTGTTACTCAGAATATAACCAAAGTTTTATTACCCCCAAGATTTTCTAACATTAATTTATTCTTGATCAGGTCAGAAAGAGACAGATAGATGACTGACTAAGAACGTATCAAAAATTCAGTCTATTCCAGATAATTTTGCAGTGTGTACATGGGCAAAAACAGTGGAAATTCAGATTTTACCATAAAGGTTCATGTCTTAAATCTTGAAAAAAATTATGTCTTCTGGATTAAAAATACACATAAAAAGGATCAGCCAGTCCTGCTATAAAGATAAAATGGAAGACAGATAATTCAATTCACCTCTCTTATATCCTTGCAGAAAAGGCAGATAAGTAGAACAAATCTTTGATTTTAATAGACTGTTAATCTAGAAGAGTAGTGGGAGAAAAGAACTGCTTTAATTTATGCTTTGTAGGACTATTTCAGAGGAATCAATATTATTTTATCAACAATCAACCCAAGAGTCAACAATTATACTTAGGCAAAATATAAACCAATACTTTCTAAATGACAATGGGAAATAGAGGTTCATATATTATTTTACCAAATCTTTCTGAATGATGAGATATGGGCAAGAAAAATAGGTTTCACTATTAGCATGAGAAACGTTAACTACTTTCCTTCTGTTAAAATATAAAAACAAGAGCCTTGTTATCATATCAACTGAATAGTCCAAATAAGCATATTTGGAAGTATTAAAAGGGGTTTCCCAAAAATTTGCCTCTTTTCTTTTATCAATAGTAGCAAAATGTTTTTAAAAAGCTGAACACATTTTTTCAATCTCTTCTTTTTTGGGAGGAATAAAAATCCTACCAAATGCAAGAGGCCATGATTAACAGGAATCAATAGAACCTCACTACCACTTACTCAGCAATGTTTAAGTGACCAACAGCATGAACATCTCTTTGGTAAAGAAATATGATTACAGGAAGAACAACTCCCTCAGTGTCCGAAGATTGGAGTAAATATCTTACAACTACATCTGGCAATAACCAGAGAGATGTTAATTACAAAATACCATCCTTGCCTACTTCCTTACTAATTACATTTAAAAGTAAATATATTCAGAGTGTTTACTGTACAGAGTCAAAGGTATTGCATTATATTGTAAAATATTATTAAAATATGAAGGGGATTTTACAGAAATTGTGTATTAGATTAACCATCAGGTTTTTTTTGATACTGCAAATCTTTACATAAATCCAAGTTCAGATAAATAAAAATAATATTGGTGAATAGTCTTGATACGCAATTATTTAGGAGATAATGACTGATCAGTACTCCTCTAAAAATGAAGAGATGGTGGTATCTAATGCTTTCAACTGGATTTCTTAATTTTGGCTGGGAAAGAGTATGAAATATTTGTATTACATTTCCACTTCAGGCTTTGGTATCTTAACATTGATATCCTTATATATATATATAGAATTCTATTTCAGATGGCAAGATCATTTGAAAAAAATGCTATTTAATGGTAGAAATCTGAATAATAAAACCTATACTTTCATTAACAATATAATGTGTTAAAGCAGAATGCTCTTAAGGTATCTTGAAATATTGTCCTTAGTGAAGCTTTTTGGATTCAAGTCTTTCAAATAAACAAATTCTTGTCAAATAAACCAAATCCTATTGAACAAAAGTTGAAGAAAAATATGTTTGGATTACCTGAGTCGTATGCAAAATCTCTGGGTTCTTGTTTAATCATCAAAGGAGGAGGAAAACTTTGATTGACTGAATTGCCAACCATGGCATTGTGTTCATACACTGGATCATGGTACTCTTGTTTAAACCCTTGAGGTGGGAAAGGGATGTTTGGCTCAGACATCTGCCGTTGGTACATTGGACGTCCTTCCCGCGGTATGGCAGGCAAAGGAGGAAAGGAATTACAAGGTTCTGAGAGCTGGCGGCGAAATCTAGGATAATAACACAGAAAATCATTATTAACCTAGTGATGGTAGAGAGAGGGGTACCATGGAGAAATAATGGATTATGGACAGGGTGAGAAGATAAACTGTCACAACAGATGTCATGGGAAAAATGACAATAAAATTTGGAAATTAATATTTCTTCTGAGAAAGGAACACAGATACAATTTTTGCAGAATATAGCAAGAATCTAAGAGGCGGCACAGGAAGCATCATTCTGTAAGAATTAGATAAAGACAGCTGGCTGGCCCTGCCATAATAAACAGTTTTATTAAGTACCAATGAAATATACTCTTTTTTGTTCATTTGATATTAATACAATAGCTAAAAGTAACAGAGAAATGAATGAAACAAGAAAACTGAACGTTCCGTATCACACAGAGACAATAAAATAAGAGAAGACTGTATAATGTTTAGCTCTTCATTTATAAATATTAAAGCCTTACAGAATATGGCATAAAGGTTTGCCTTTGCTAAAGATGTAGAATGTATTGTAAATTGATCAAATTTTCTGCTGTAACATAAAGAACTCAAGACTATGTTGCTTACTGTTGAAAAAGGTCTGCAGAAATAGTGATTCTGCACTCATTCAGGTAACAGATATTTAAATGATATTATTTATTCAGATTGATAATTTACATATAAATAGCACATTCAGTATTCAAAACACTTCATTTAATGTGCTGTAGAAAATTTAATTTATCAGTGAAGTATGGTTTGCCCAAACCAAAATAAGACAGATTGCATAAAAAGAGGGAGAAAATAACAACTAGATTCATAGTCCAAAAATATTTCTCAGACTTTTGCTGTTAAATACAAGCCAAGCCTTACCTCTTATACTATACAGCATTCATATAATTTCAATTTAAATTATTAGATTCAACTTCAATATTGCTTCCCCCACTTCTGTCCAACCAACCATGGAATTAGAACTCAAGAACACTTACTTTGGACTATTGTACCAAATGAACAAATGCAATCAAGATAGGACAGAGTGGTAAGAAAGGAAGAGTTTTTGATGGTGAAAAAAAATCCCATTCTTGCATATAGTAATCTAAACTTGTCAAAATCTGCCACAAAAAAACTAAGCATTTAAGTAAAAGGAAATCTCATTTCTTTCACAGGTCTCCTTTCTAAGTAGATATAGACCAGAACAAGAACATGAACACTGATGACTGAAGTGTTTGCTGTTAAAAATAACTTTTGTATTTGTTTATCTTTTGTAGTTAATTTTATGCAATCATTCATGACAAAGAAGTATAACACCCACAGATATTCATAAATACATACATAAATACATACATACATACATACATGTAGGTCTAGGTGTGTTCGGGTCTTTTCCCGTGTAGGATTGAGAGAATCTTGGCGACGTTTCAGCGAGGTCTCACTTGCCATCTTCAGGCTAGTGCTTTTGACTTTATGCTATTGTGAATAAAGTGTGATCGGAGTTGTCTTTTATCTGTAAATACTGGTGGGAGGGTTTGGTGTGCTGGGCTTATTGGCTGCTTTGTTATTTCTTGATTGGTTGATGAAGTTAATGTTGGTATAATGGGCTGTTGTGTGGTAATCTCCTGGGCTGTTTGTGTAGTGATTGCTTTTCCATTAGTCTCCTGTGTTTTAATGGCTTGGGTAATGGGCTGTTTGATGACCTTGTGAG
>JANHFO010005380.1:213487-242159 GCA_032468095.1 Pareas carinatus
GGTGAAGGGAGTGCCTGGATTTGGAGAGAGATGCCATCTCCAGTCCAGGCACTTCCAACACACACAACCTGAGCCACGGCAACGCGTGGCCGGGTCAGCTAGTTTTATATAATGAGGAATGGAAATGGGCAAGGCTTTGAAGGAATTTTGATTTAATGGAGCTTGTACACAAGTACAACATGAAGCAGATTCCAAGTTGAAGCAGAGACCTGCTCCAAAGCAATACAATTAAGTGACTTCAAAGTATTTTGTATTCTTTCAAAATACTTCACAGATTTGATAGCTTTTTCATAGCTTCTAAGGTAATAAAATATGATATACAATGCAGCAACCTCAATTCCTTCTTTAAAGATTGAGAGTGTGATGGACATGAGTACCCAATCACTTTAGTGCTTCATTAAACTCTCTGCCTATCTGATATTTTTTTGGGTAGCAAGGCTAGAATCACTTTCAATTTCATTCACTTTTTCAAGTCTCAATTTCTGTGCATCTTAACTTGCACTTTCTTGTATTAATGGAATATTACATTTCTGTCTTGGTCCTGGCAATACAACTGACAGCTCAAACAGGCTTCCGGTACTCCAAATATGGGAACAGATTGACCTTTATAACTGATTAGATCAAGTATAAATCTCTTGACAGTAAGTAAATGGGTGTCAGGTCAAGCTCTTTCTAGAATGAGGCGGCATGGCCAGATATGTTTTTTTTTTCTATGTCTTGCCAATCTCTGTAATTCTGTATGTTGTGATATCATCCTGCCATCCATGTTTAAAAAATATATAGTTAGCAGTTAGACTTATATACCACTTCACAGTGCTTTATAGCCCTCTCTAAGTGGTTTACATAGCCCTCTCTAAGTGGTTTACATTGCCTCCAACAATCTGGGTCCTCATTTGACCGACCTCGGAAGGATGGAAGGGTGAGTCAACCTTCAGCTAGTGGGACTCGAACTGCTGAACTTACTGGCAGCCGACTATTAACAGATGTAACAGATTTTTTTTTTCATGTTTTCTGTACACCGCCCTGAGTCCTTCGGGAGAAGGGCGGTATATAAGTCTAAACAAATAAATAAATAAAAAATAAAAATAAATAAATAATATTCCATAATGGCTGAGTTCACATATCATGTAAAAGTCCTGAATTATGGTTTACAAATGCAAAAATTAATTTCACATCATGCACTTAAGCAACACCAAACACACTGTGGCACAAAGCACAGTATATAAATCAACTTCTTCTGGCCCAATGTTAATCTTGAACATGGACCTTGATTCTACTAGATGATCAAAGCATAAATCATTCTCTATCCACCATTATTTCCTAACCCAGTTAGGAAGTTCTGAATATAATATACATAACAAATACACACTGATTGTTCTTTGTGCTTGTTAGATACATCTGCTATTTGTTTGGAGTTTGTTTTCCTTACTTTTTAAGAATAAGAAGAACAAAATGCTTGCACTACAATTTTTCTAAAGATGGCTTTGCAGTGTTTTAAAGATTTTGGATCATACAAGCTGATTCTACAAAAGTGAACATATAAAACTATAGAATAGGAATAAAAATGGTTAAAATCACAATTTTTTTAAAAAAAGAAGTATTCCACAAAGCATAGATGAAAGACTTTTACTAGGCTGACTCAGGGTTTTCACAACATATTCAATCTTTTGAGTTTCAAAGAACTTACCATAAGACAGTGTTAAAAGTCCCAAAAAGTCTTTTTTAAAACCATATCTTGCCAGTTTTCATGTATTTATCAAATATCTAGGTAATCTAATTCTAACAAGAATCTGACCAGCAATTATCAAGAGAAGAAATATCAAATATGCAAATTGGAATTTATCAGGTACAGAGTAAGATTGGGCTGTACTAGAAGTAATTCCAGAATACCGAAGCTGGTTTTTCATTGGATCACTTCAGAAAATTCACTCAAAATGACTGGAGGATATAAGTGATGCTAAATGGATAACTAAAGTCAGAGTTTGCATTGTATGTTGCTTCATTGTTTGAAGTTAGGTCCATTTTTAAGTTTCATCAGTTACCTCCAAAGTAAGATTTATTTTATCCTTAAGCAAGAAAGGAGGACGATATCTTATGTTTTATTTGCATTGTGTGCATGTGTAAAAGGAATCTGAATTTCAAAAGAATGCAAACAATGCATGTTTGATTTGAAAAAATGAATAAATCTGATAAGAATATGTATCCTTGAAGGAAGTCCGGGAAATCTGGAATACGGGGAAAGGATTTCCCTTACATGAACCTAGGAGAAAGAACCTGTTACCTTCTAGATACAGCTGAACTACAATTCTCAGCAACTTTTCCTATTGATGACCAATGAGAAAGAGGATTCTGGAAAATCCAGAGAAGGGACAGATAGCCCATCCTCATTCACTTGCTATCTTAGAGTTAGAAGCGCTGTCATAATGATAGAAGCATAAAACTAAAATAAAAATACAAAGTTATGCATATTATAGTGATGTTATTCTTTTTTTAAAAAAAGAGTCTTGGTTGCAGAGCTATTTGAACTCCCAAGAGTAAACACATCACTGCAAAGCACTCTGTGGTATGAATAAAAAGATAGACACTTTATACCCATCCTAATGCATCTGGACACTACTTATGAACCTTTCTTCCAAAGGAAGCATTCCTCATGTCCACTTTGATTTCTTTCTGGCAATGGGCTTAATTTTCCATGGTTTCTACTATTGGAGACCATCATCATCAGATTGCTTTTGATACTTTAATAGAACATACACACCAGCTGTTATGCTCCATTGCATTTTTACACTTTCTTTGTCACTGGAAATTATAGAGATGAAATGAGATAGAACTGTGGCTCTATTCATTTTCATTTATATCTACAATGCAGAATGTGTGAAAGACGCAGTTCCAAAGAAGAAAAAACAGCATCTCCTTAAAGGGAAGTGATAAAGACCCACACTTGCTTGTAAATATGGGATTATAGAAGTTAAGGTAAAAAATATCATTATACAACTTTAACAAGCTTTCAGTTCATTGTCCACACTTACTGCACTCAGATGAATTAGTTGAAACTGGGAAAAGGGCCACTATCTGAAAGGGGATTTGAATCCCCTTTTCTTTGTCACTGCTCCTGTAACAAGTACAAGCAAAGCCCTGTTCTTGCTTCCATAATGCAGGAGTCCTCTTAATCATTTTTCAATGAAAAATAAATAGGAGACTGGTCATGCATAGACAGTAACTGCAAAAATATGACAAGACTAACAATCCCAGCAGTATAGCAGCCTGATGAAGCAGATAGTGAGAATTAACTAATATACAGGCATCAGATTTCACTTAAAGTGAAGGTTGAATACTTACATAAGTGTTCACTGGCTTGGTATTAGCTTGCAAAACAATTTTATTCTAATTTATTAGACTAAAATAAATTTTACTGAAGTCCTCTTGTCCTATTGTTCACATACTGGAATAGATTGCTTCCAGATGTCTTTAACATCTGAATCAGCAACAGTAGTTTAATCTCAACCTATGCTCAAAGAACCAATACCAGTTTCATCATATATGAGTCTACAATGGCAGGTTCCAGATTCAGCTAAAATTATTTGAATGTAATGAAGAGTGAGCAGATGTAATTTGACTTTTCCAGAAATGAGCAAGCATTGTTGTACACCCTGTTTAATCATGCTCACATTATATCAATTGTCAATGGATAGATTAACAAACAGATGGTTTGTTCATTGTAATATGCAAACCAGGAACTCTGATATAATAATAGAGAAGAACAAACTAGTGTTCTGCCATGACAAAAAGCCAGGCTTGTTGGCTACATTTACTGGCAAAAGCAGTCAAGTGGTGGCAAGCAGAAGCACTGTACACCTAATTATAAAAGAATCACTATATTTCTCTATATTGGCTGCTTTAAGCTATGTAGGGAATTCTGAGAGTTGAAATTCACACAGTTTAACAAGGTTATGAAACCAAGATTGAGAATCGCTGGTTTAAGTATTTTAAACATTTCTTTTTTAAAATATAAACTAACTCAAGCGTTCATGCAGTCAATATCATTTCAAACTGTAAACTTTATGAAAGAGAAACTATATCAAAGGGAAATAATTTAGCCAGATATCTATGGAGATTCTCAGACATCCAGGTCTTAGTTATCCCCAAGCTGCTTCTCAAAAGGCAACTGAGCTTTGGGATCATGGAAAAACAAAGTCCAGTTGCCTTTTGAAAAAGCACATTTGGGACAATTTAGCCTACTGTGTTCCTAAACTAGCTTAATTTTCTTAGAAGGTAAGAATGACAAGAATTTATAAAACATGACAAAAATTTATTTCCTCACTTACAAACTGATATGATCAGACATAACTTTTATATGTCACAAGATCAGATAACTTCTTCCCAGGATGGAGAAAAAATAATTTGAATTGTATCATCATGATGTCAAATTTTCTACTGAAAGCACTAATGCAAAATAGTCTAGTTTCTTTACCTGACATTGTACAGGCACTTTTCTCCATAACTGAATTTGAATGGTTGTTCTTGACTACACGCTGAGCTGAGTTCAGAACATGGACTGTGAGGTTCTTTCTTGATTTTCACTGAAAGACCATGAAAAGCCACTGGAAAGATTAAAGAAAACAGGAAGAGAAATTAAGTAATTTTAAGCAGGCAAGAACATAAAATTGATATAATATATGCATAATACTGAATTTCATTTCAAAAATAATGCCAAACTGCCTGTATTTTCTATAGTACATTACATTTTCTCTTCCACCTCCACCCTTATCCTAAGTTATCTGCTGTGTGGCACCAGCCTGGCAAAGTTTGAATTCAACATACTCTGCAACTGAGGATTAAATGAAGTAGGCATTTGGCTAGATAAAATAGTTCATGGATCAAGAAAATCAAAAGTTGCTCAATACTAAACTAAATTGGATATAATGGGGAAACAATTTGAAGATTTTTGAGTGACTATTAAAAAAAACAAGGTTTAAGAAAAGTATGATAAACCTCTTGTCTATCAGAGGTTACTGAAACATGACTCCCATCACTGTCAGTCTGACTGGCCAATAGTTAAGAATAATGGGAACTGTAGTTCAACAATATTTGGAATACCTCAGAATTTGAACCTTTGCTTAAGAATAAAATATGATAGCAAACATGCTTAATATTTAGAACTTTGACAGGAAATATAATTTAGATAAAGTCAAGGAGCACTGGTACAAAAATTAATTATAAGACAGACCAAGCTATTTACATAATCAACACTATCAACAAAGGAACCAGCAGTTAATACATATGCACTTGATAGAGCAGCCATGAAGGCATTAGAAAAAGTATTCAAATGATAGGACGTGCCCATACCTATAAATATCAGAATTGTGCAAGCCATGGTATTCTCTAGGACACTCTATGGAAGCCAAATTCAGACTGGGTGGGGAGAATGAAAAAGTATCCTTTTTTGAAAGATTTTTGACATTTTTTGATTTTGTGGTATTCTCAGTAATCTTCTCTAATACCAAACAGTTAAGAAAACAAACCAATAGGACATTGACCAAATCCAAACAGATCTCACTTGAGAACAAGTGATCAAAGTCATATTATCCTAACTATAAAGAAAGTTCCAATAGTAGGAAGGAAAGTAAAGAGGAGAATGTCCAATAGCAAGGTAGATGAACTCAATTATAGTGGCAATAGCATAGTTGGAAGACCTGAAAGGCCAGGTTAGAAACAAATCACCATGGAGAATATCTGTGTGGTCACCATGGATGGCATATAATCAAAACTATCAACCTTTCTTCCTAAAATCTGCTATCAGTTATTTTTCTCCCCAGAGCTGATTTCTTTTCTACAAAGTCAGATCTACAGACATACAAATAAAGTCTTGATACAAGAATACAATAGCTGACACCTTCCAGCATTCATACAAAGAAGGAAAGACTCAACTTTTTGGGCACAGGTGCAAACTATTTCATAACAATTAAGCTACAACAGAGAAAGACCGCCTTCAGATTCTTAGCCTCAACTGGGGTAAGAATAAAAAGCAGATGGTCCCTCATAGACTAAATAGGAAGAAGACAGATTATACCTGGAGGAGATGGTTCCCAAACAGGAAATCAAGCTATGTAAAGTTTAACAGATATATACAAAAACTTTGAATTCCATACTAAAACCTGTAAGTAGTCAACAGAGCGCCCACAAGATTGGAGTTATTTTGCTGCAGCAACTCTTCCCCATTAATAGACAGCAGCTGCATTTTCTACCAACTGCAGTTTCTGGGTGGTCTTCAAAGGCAATCTCAAATTGTGTATAGTACAGCAGTGTAATTAAGAGGTGATGAGGCCATGAGTCACCCCCAGTGAAACAAACCTTAACTATTTGTGTTTGCATTTAGTTACCTTATGTCAAAATACTGTAGTTTTCAGCATAAAATCTTCAAAATAGTACTGTTAGTTATAAATGAAATATGTCTCCACTGTAATCCTAATCAAAATCATAATGAAATACCACCAGCAGATCTGCAAGCAGCATCTTCCTAATTTAGTTTTCTAAACTGTGGGAAAGCCTTTAGTATTAATAAACTTCACAGGTTTTCAACAGGGCATATTAATCACATAAAACTACTTGCACAAAGCTAAATACAGCACTGGGTACAGAGGAAGTGTCACCAATTTTGGTATCTTTAAGACAAATCAGTGAGGCTGATAACGTCTTGGTAAGAAGGTATTATGCTTCCCAAACATCACTGCTGAATTATGAATGAGAAACATTACTGTTGTAGAACCATCTCCCACTTATAGAATTCTATTTGAATTTGGTTAAACTCTTTGGGAATATCATATCAGACATGCTATACCTTTGGTCAAATTCAATATAACTCTCCTTAGAAACATGAGAGTATTTACATTAATTACACTAAAGTCAAGATTACCTTTCAGAAATGATTTTACAGATTCAATTTTTAATAATTTCATTTGGAGGAAAGCTATTGTGCAACACATATGTATGTGATATGCTATAAATTCTACTCTGAATAACAATTTGTAAAATAATATTACCTAATAATAGAACTCCCATTTTTGCTTATTTTTTAAAGAATTTCTGTCAGGAAAAAGCCCTATTCCCTCCTATCCATCCATCTATTTATCTTTCTTATACAGCTGCCCAATTCAACCAAAGTCACTTGTGCCGAAAAAAAAAGAATTTAACAAAAAAGAAAACAAAGCATAATATAAAAGCATATAAACAACAATAAAGTAATAAAATGGAAATTTAAGTAGAAATGTCACATTTCTATCCCTAGTAACCTAAAGATGTTTCTTATAGGCTCATATTCCTTCTATTATAGCAAATAATAGAAAAGCCTATTTAATGGCAAAAGCCATTTGGAGGTACTGTTTCAAGGTCCTTCAGTTGACTTGAAATAGTCAATGCTACTAAACGCACTTCAGTCTGTAATTGCCTTTTCTGCTGCGTCAAATAAACAAATAGTTAAGGGATCTTGGATCTCTTCTCCAAGATCATATAAAGTTTCAGCTTTTCTTGAAGTGTGAAACTTTAGTAAATTGTTCCCTCATTCCTCCAAATAACAATTTTCGGGCATTATTTAAAGATTAAAAGAAGAAACACTTGCTTGTTTCCAAGAGTCCAACTTCAATTTCCAACCAATCAAAAAAAATGAAAAACAAATATAAAAAGCATGAAAATTCTCAGGTCCACCGTTCTCCTTTCAGGTTCTCCTGCAACTCAATGAAATGTCAAAAAAAGTTTAACTGTAGTCCCACAGTCCTCCATTGTCCCCCCTCTAAAATATCTGTATTACGTATGTACCATGTAATTTACAGGGTTCTAGGAATTAAAATCAAAAATTTCATACTACTGATAGTGTGTCTTGCCTTTGATCAAAATTTTCCAATCTGGCACATTATTTTTGTTTTGAAGATGTGGTGCTTTAGATCATATATTCAGTTGTCTTCAATTTTAAGCACCAATCTTCTATAGTACAATCAATCTCTACCTTAGGCCTTTTTTCATTCTCCATTTGCTGGTTTTGGTTTCTTTCTTAATACATAATGAGAGGCTATTTATTCTAATTGCCTTTAAAATGAAGGAAACATACAGGCTCCCATAGCATCTTTTGTGACATATCCTGGGCTCTCTCATCACAATATGGAGAGATAGAAAAGTGACTAAACAGTTTTTCAGCTCACTGGGGCAAGGCTTTTCAAATGTATTATATTCATTTTATACAATTTCCTTTCCTTTCCCACATAGAATTTATGCCTGTAACACACTATTAAATACTAAATTATTCCTTATCAAATCACCATCAACGGAAGTCATGATCAACATTAATTAAATAACTTTCTCTGAACATGATGTCTGCCTGTTCCTTTGTTACAAGGTGCATGTACTTTTGTTTTTGATACAAGAATAAAAAGGTTCAAAGTGCAGAGCTAGGAGGTTATTATGCTGAAGTTTTTTATTAAAAGTCCCTACCATCATTTTGTATGTCCCTGTCATCATTTTTAGAGTCTCAATAAATAATGTCTTGAGTGTTTATAATGTTTTTTAATGTCATCAGGGTGCATTTCAAACCTAAGATTTTTTTCTGTATCTGGTCAAATCAGTGCTCTGGGAATCAAGTGCTTGGTGGGGACCAATGTTCAATGATCAGTGAAAAAACTGGTGACATAGGTTGAGCTTTTGGCTGATGGTCACAAGTTAGCAATTGGTTTTTTTTGGAAACATTATTAAAAGGGTATGGGCAGCCCTATTATCAGCATAGAAACAGAAAC
The DNA here is from genome assembly GCA_032468095.1 of Pareas carinatus. Lineage (NCBI taxonomy): Eukaryota > Metazoa > Chordata > Lepidosauria > Squamata > Pareidae > Pareas > Pareas carinatus. The sequence continues at coordinate 222,268 of JANHFO010005380.1, forward strand.
AACATACTCAGTTTATACTTAAAAAGACTAGTGAAAACACACGGATAGACCTTTTTAATGTCATGATGTATGTGGACTATAAAAGCATTCATTCTACATACGAATTATAATGATCTACATCACAGAGCCTAACATGCAGTTCCAGAACACTTTGACTGAAAAATGTGTAGAATATACTGGAAGTTAGGGAGAAGATATTTAGAAGAACAGTAAGACAAACATTAAAGTTTCTTACCAAGAGCTGTGTTGTTTTAAGAAAATCTGAAATGAAAAGTAATAACATGCCCAAAATTGAAACCTCTAGAAAATCCCGACTCCTTCAATGTTTGCTTATCACAGACCAACTCACTTCACATTGTAGACCTGCCTCCTGTGAAACTTTCCTCCTTCAAGAAACATCAAGTGCACCCCACAACCAAAGCATCTGCATCTGAATCACAGGTCAAACCTCATAGAAAAATATCGTTGATTGCGATTCAGAATAAAAAATTGAACAGTTTCTGATGTTTTAAGTTAAAACATCTGGCCTAAGTGCAATTAGGAAAAACCTAATTTTGAGATAAAACATATAATCTTGAGGAAAGAGGAAAAAGTGAAACAGAAGAAGTGTGAATGGTTATCATTATCCAATTGCGAAACAACCCCTCATGCTAAAAAAGATTCAGATTGTGTCAAATCTTTAGAACTAAAAGATTATCCCTATATTCAGATATAAAAGAAACATGCATCATCATTTTACACTGAAATGCAGTCACATTGCAACTATCTGAGACTTGCAATCCTATATACAAAGCACAATTTGTGAACAAAGAAATCATAAATAAATATTTTTAAATACTCTCCTTTTGATCAGGGACAGCAGGAACACAAGATTTGTTTTAAAATGTACATTGGAAAGGATGCCTTGGCTGATTCTCATACATCTGAATAACAAGCTCAAAAGCATTTACCATGATATCTTCAAAAAGACATCAGCCCCACCAAGGAATTTTGGAAATAGCGTGATATGGAAAGCCTTACAACAATGTCATGTGTGAAGGAGCCTGTGCTTTTTCACAAGGGCTTCCAAGGGCCAGCCATCGCCTTATCTCAGAAGATCTAACTCTGTCTTATAGGTGATTAATGAATTGAGATGGCGTCAATTAACATGCAGCAAAATTCTAGAGGCAAAAGAGGCCGTGATTGATAAAACTCACAGTACTGAAGATTCCTTAAACTCATTTACCTGCTCATGCATAAGAGTCAACCAGCAAATATTCAGATGCCTCACTGTTGCCTTTCAAAGATTCTTTTCCACTACATTTCCCCCTGCCAAAGTCTCCCTCCCCTTCTTTCTCCAGCACGCAAAAATCCATTACTAAACAGTCTAATCTCAGCTATCAGTGCAGAGTGCCTTTTAGGGAGCCATTAAACCATTTCTCTTGTTTACAGTGCCTGAAGAAAGATGTGAATTATGACTGTGACAAAGTGGGTGATAACATTTCCAAACTCAGATCAAAATGCAAACTGAAATACATTTAAAGGACGAAGTCCCTGGGTGGAGGTGGTGGATAATTTTTTGGGGGGGTGTTATTTGTTTTGTTTTTGAGTTTGGGGTTTTGTTTCAAAATGTTCCTCACCTGTACTGAGTTGGGCAAAATCTCCTATAGAAGGTATTTTTTCTCTTCCTTTTTTCCCTACAGATGTTTTAAGGAAGAGAGGGTAGAAAAGTGTAACTGTTCTATTTGTTTACACAAGAAACATTTATTATCTCAACCATCTTTGGTTAGTATAACCCTAGCCCCCTAGTCAAAAATGTCAAGTGAATGCTTCCATGGTTCATTCTGACCATGCTCCTGAGGAAATATAAAATATAAATATAATATTTCTGATGCAATGGCATGCATTAAAAAATTTAAAAGTAATGACTTCACCATTTTTTAAAAATCACTTTTGCTACTTGCATCCACTGTAACTTTGATTTATGCACATATAGACTTATCAGACAGATACAAGATGAGCGATTTGATGGAAGACTGCTATTCTTAGTTATCTCTGTGACATGAAAAAAAATACTCTGAAGCATGCTGAATATACAGCTGTGGTTACTTATATCCAGTATTCCTCAGAAATCCAACATCCGAGATCTGCATGTATTCAGATTGAATGATGGAAGGCTTAAAAACTTGAGCACATGAGTCATTTCCCAATAAGAACTCTGGCCAAGGGGCAAAGTACATAATTCAGCAACAAAATATAAGGCTGCACATACAAGGCACTTTGTTAATGTTCTGGAAAACACAAGAAGTCCCATGTGTTTCACTGCCCTTGTACAAACTTTGTTGAAATAAAATCCAGGAACTCAAAGAGTATGTAGTGAGTCTGATTTAGAAAATCATTAAAAACTACACCTCGCTTAATTCAAAATTCTGAGCTGGGTGGTTTTAGACAGAAATTCTAAGTTGTAGTGCTAAACATCTTTAGGAACTGTACCCCATAATGTAAGGCTCCCAATATACCAGTTCTCCCCATAGAAGCATCTGTTAAAAAACAAGTTTAAAAGAGAGCTATTTTAATGAAAACTTAAACATTTCAGGGATTTTAATCTCAAAGAAGAATAAATTGAAAAAAATTCATACTGCAGCATAGAAATATGAACTGAAAGAATTTGATGGATTTGGTTATGTGCCATCAAGTTGTTATCAGCTTTTAGCAACTGCACAGATTTTTTCTAGGACAATTTGTCCCTAACTTGATCCTCCAAGCCTTCCAATGATGCACCCATCACTGCTGTAAACTAAAAATATTCACTTTCTGACATTCTCTTTTTTACCCTTTTCTTCCATCTTTTCCAGATTACTTGTGCCTTGTGGGAAAATACTGAATTGATTAATTCTATGATGTATTTGTTTTTCTTGGTCAAATCTGGTATTCCCACGAGCCTTCTCCAACATCAAAGATCAAAAGCATTGAATCTTGCTATCCTGTCTCTCCAAAGTCATAGAATGTCATAAAAAAATAATTGTCTGCATGATTCTAAACTTTGTAGGTAGAAACATATCACACAATCTCATTATTTTTTCCAAGGTCTTCATTGCTATTCTACCAAGAGCCAGTTTGCAAAAAAGATAGACTCCTTTAAATGTTTTTATACTAAACATAGTTAAATCTGGAATATGATATGATAAGAGACACTAATTTCAATAGTTTTAAAAGGAGACTAGCAAATTTATGGCAGTGTTGGACTACTGTTGGCTGCCAGTCCTGATGACTATTATCTGAAATTGCAGACAGCATGTCTTGAATACCAGCTGTTACAAACCAACAGTATAAGTGGAGCTTGGAAATTTGCACTCCTGTAGTTAAATATGATACTCAAGGAATGTATTCTTTACTAAACATGGTACTGAAGGAATCTATTCTTTACTGATTTTTAAAATGCATTTTAATTCATTCTGTAAAAAAATGGATTGATATTTTTGATATGATCTAGATTTAATAAGTTAAAGAATGGAATTATTTTTATATTAATATCATTTGGGGCCTTTTTCTTTCTTTAGTTTGAGTTCATTTTAATCATTACAATGGCTTGTGGTATTATCATCTCTGCTATTGCTGTGGAATGATTCTTATATGAGTTAATGGTTTGGTCTAATATGTCTCTTCTTATGCTACATGTTCTTAATAGTATAAAAAGGAATGGCTGCCAAGTAAATAACAATTTATTTTTAAAAATAGTGCTCCTTGAGTTTGACTCCTAGCAGATCTATGAGCATGTCCATATTGCATTCTTCTAAACAATGTAGAAATGGTTCGCCATCGTCGTCTTCCTGGATTATTTTTAGCTTCCTAATCTAGTCCATTGCCCTGGAAGTGTCCTATTCAAGTAGTAAGAAGTCTGTTATACCATATAGATTCTTGAGAAGATTACATTATTTATAAAAATAGACTACAACATGCAATCCATAAAATAAAACAAATTGAGTGAAGTCTTAATATAGGTAATTGGTCTCACTCTTAAGAAGAATTTGTGTTAGAATTTGTATCACAAGTTAACAGTATTGTCTAAAAGGTTGAGGGTCATCTTCTATTAGCCTGGTGGTGCAGTGGTTAGAATGCAGTATTGTAGGCTAATTCTGCTGACTGCTAGCAGTTTGATTCTCACTGGCTCAAGGTTGACTCAGCCATCCATCCTTCCAAAATTAGTAAAATGAGGGCCCAGATTGTTGGGGGCAATATGCTAACTCTGTTGTAAAGCATTGTGAAGGGTATATAAATCTAAGTGCTATTGCTATTGCTATGATATCCCTTAGAGAGTTATGGGAGGAAAGCACTTCTAAGATCAATTTTTCTTTTCCTTTCTTATTTTCAACTGTTACAAGAAATTATCCATTCTATATGTATCTAAACTGAAAAGTATAAATATTTGTGAATAGGGTGTGGGGCACACATATAGTAGATATATGCATAATTTTTTTGATTTTCACAATTATTAATTCACACCTTCTAAAAGTTGGCAACTGATCGGTCATAATGCATTTGCTTTTACATGTAGTAAAGAAAAATTACTAGGAATTAAAGTTTATTTCCACACAATAAATCAAAGACCAATTAGATAACTAGGAAAAAAAATAAGGGGTTTTCTGTGCTCTTTGATTTCTTGTGTGCAAATAAACTCATCGGGATGTCTATATCCTAGAATGTGGGCCAGCCCATTAACTCTAACTATAAAAAAGGTGAAAGCAAGAGGAAACTAGACAATTATGCAATGGATATATGGCAAAATTAAAATAAACAATCAGTAACACACTCAGAATTCTTAAGAAGCATTTTTACTCTTTTTACATCCAAAATATATGATAGCTTTTGGTATCATAATTGTACCAAACTGTACTGGTAATTTAAATAGTACAAGAAAGATCTCAGGAAATGCAATATCAGATATTCAAGTATATAAAGAGATGCTACAAAAAAAGACACTCAGAAACTGTTTACCACTGCCACAGAAGCCAGGACCTAAAATAATTAATGTTAATTGCAGCAGTATAAATGTCATTTAAATATAAGGAAACACTTTCTAACTCTTTAAATATAAATAAATAAAATATTTAAATATAAGGTAAAACGTTCGTTACCCATCTATAAAGTGATGGCAGCAAAGATGGCATGATATAATAAATGCAGACATAAAAAATACCCAATTAGATTCAGAGACTGCACCTGCACAAATGGTGTTTGTTGATCCAAAAACCGGACAATGCACCTGCAGGAAAAACACTAGGATGATGATAATTATGATAAGGAAACAGCACCTAACAGTAACATTTGTACAACACTAGAATGTACAGCTATAGAAATTCTTAGTTGTCCATCTCTGGATATATATTTTTTAAAAGACTTGACAACTACCTCTAAAAAATAGTTTGTTATTCCTAGCACCACAGAGGGTTGAATTATATCATTTTCATAGCACTTTCTAATTCAACAGTTGTATCATTCTGAAGTAAATTGGCTAATAGAATGCTGCAATTTAGAAATGAAAAGCAAAACAAACACAGAACAAAATCATTTTATAATTACTTGAAGTAGTAAGAAAGGGTACATAAAGAATTTCATTTTCAATTTTTATTACACATAGGCAAACAAAAAAAATTGCAAGCTTACATGAAATCATGTACTCTCAAGAACTATGCTATCCCACAAGTCAGGATAACTTTCTTGGATCAACTGTCCCTGCTCACAATCACTCATACTTTAATCACCTCCCATCTTGACTATTGCAATATGCTCTACATAGAGCTGCCATTGAAAATTATTTATAAACTTCAATGGGGACAAAATGCAGCGACTCATATAGTTTTGTGCAGGCCTAGATGTGCACATAGGTCACCTCTCAATTTGCTTCCAGGTCCAGTTCAACTTGTTGGTTATATCCTTCAAAGTTCCACAACACTTGGGATCAGGTTATTTGAAAGACCATCTTTTCCCAGTCATATCCACCTAATCCACCAGAATGGGGAGACAGAAAATGCTATGGGTCCCCTAACCCTAAGGAGGTTCATCTAGCAGTGGCTTCCTCTCTGGGGAACATCATCCCTGCAGAAATTAGATTGGCTCCCACTCTTTTCCAAACCAACTTGAAGATTTGGTTTTACCAAAGGGCCTGGGGACCTTAGAAGGGAATGGGGCTCATCAGGTGGTTTATTTGATTACACGGGTGGAGGTTATTGCTTTTTAATTGTTCTTATATTGGTTATCTTCATGTGAGTCATTGAGAGTGAGTTAGGTGGTCATATAAATTTTTGTAAATAAATAAGCCATTAATCTGTAGAATCATGATAGAAGTAATGGAAATACAGAGTTGAGGCTAAGCTACTAGTACAGACTTTGGACTCAAAATCTTGTGTTTTCAATTTCATAAATAATGGGCTTCTTATTTAACAAGAAAATGTATAGGAGTAGTCTTATTTCATGGGTATGACAAACATCATTAAGATATTAACAAGAACTTCAAGAATCACATGGTCAAAAATACTCAGCATGGAAGCTGGTTCCAGTTTCAGTATGCTTTTTAAAGGGAAAATATTTTCAGCTTTACTACGAATATGAATATATTGAGGAGACAGCAGCAGATAGTCAACTAAAAAGAAAGCAAAAGTCATTCTGGAAACAGGAATTAGACATAAGATAAGATACCTTTATTGTCATTTTTTCTGTGAGCACACTGACACACATTAAAAATGAAATTCTGTTGCCTGCTTTCAAAAGAAAGCATTTATCTGCCCATACACATACATAACACACATAAACACATGCTACATATATATACATACTTATATATTGTGTTGGATGTTTTTGTGCTGACACATCATACATATACATTAATCACTGTCCATTTTAACTACATCAAAGTAAAAGTAGGAAGTATTTAGAAATATTATGAAATGGTGACCCTCTGATCAATTTTGTAGGAAGTCATGAAATGATTAAGTCCAAACTGAAAGAAATTATAAGTTCCAGAACAAATGTCACAAAAGAATTCCTTTTCCATGTTTACAATAGATAAGAAAAAAGAACACCAGGTAAATTTTCAAGGATGTCTTCAGAATCATCCTGTTATCAAAAAAATAAAAATACATATTCTTCACTATTGAAAGTTTCCTTGACTCAAGACGCTCACTCAAATAGCAAGTAAAAAATGGCAGCTGGGCAACTATGGCTAACTTTTGTTGGTGCACTAACTACAGCTGTATCTCACGGCTTAGACATCATTAGTTTGGGTTACTTAATGCACTTAGAAAATGGATTGTTTTTGAAAACTCCTTGGAAATAGAATGACACTTGCACTAAATCACTATTCTGGTTGACATTAGACTTCTGGGTTGAATTTAAATTGCTGTTCGTTATGTTTAAAGATACAATGGTGGAGCACTAGGATATACTAACACTAAAATATATTGCATGGAATGCTTAAAAAAGACTTTATTCATAGTTACTCAAGCTTTAGTCATTTCCCATTAGATTACTATAGTGCGCTATACATGGTGTTGCTCTTGAAAACTATCCAGAAGCTACAACTGCTTCAGAATGCAACTAAATGTTAAGCTTTCAGTGCCTAACAATCCAAATGAATTATACCACCATTGCATAAGCTGCTCTGAAATCAATTGTTTTTTTAGTTGCTTTCAAGGTTATATTTATCACCTTTAAAGTTCTAAATGGTCTAGGTTATCTGCTCATCCACTAGACTAGATAAGATGGGTACGTTCCAGATTCCCTGAAGAAATGCCTTCTGGTCAGTCCAGGCATTTGGTTTAACCCCCCCACCTGCGATCCAAGAATCCCTCCCTTTTAGCTTTCCAGAAAGTCATGAACATATAGCTCTTCCTCCATATGTTGGACTGAAATGGAGAATGAGCTGAGAGTCTGTTTAGTCTGATGCCCGAAAGGGAGACGAGTGTGTTCTTGGTTTTATTTCTGTTTTTACTGATTGTTGTGACCTTCTATTATCATTATTTCAGATAGGTGATCATGGGAGTTCTGTAAATAAATAAAACAAGTAAATAGTATGCAAGTGAGATGATGAATTTTATCTGTAATAAGTACCATCTTACAGAAAATTCTTACCCCAGAAGTAGACACATTCTCCTTATTGCAACTCAACAGATTAAAAGTATTTTATTTCAATGCATTTGGTCACAACTGAATAACTATGGATGCCTATCTTGGGTTTAATTTTTGCTGTTTCTGATTTTTTAAATATTGTTCTGTTTTACCCATTTAAAATGTACTTTGGGGAGGAGGTATTGTTGGTGTTGCATCTCCTTTGAGATTGGGGCAAATTAAAAATACTGTAAAATTAATCAACAGGCAATCAATCTCTCGGTTACAACTAACAAATTCATCAATCACTGACAATAAATATAACAGTAGTTTGCCCTGCTAGCTTTGTTCTGCTTAAGGCTATATACAGGGTATATAATGACAATAACAATAGCAGCATCAACTCTTTCACATTTCAGTCTTCATCGCTGGATTTACTTGCAGGAGCACCTATGTGAATGAAAACATCAATAATGACAACAACGAGTTATCATTTCGCAGAAAGCAAACTAGCAAAACTTGACAATAGTTTGGCAAAGACAGTAGATGTAATCCAATCCTATCTGGCTCTGCTTTGGCTTCAGTTCAGATCTATCCAACCCACACTAGATTAGTAGATGGAAACAGCATGGCATCTCATTTTTGGAAACTAATTCAGTATGATGAGCCCAAGCCCTGGAAAACTGAGCCAACTGGCAACGATGTATCATGTGGGCGAGATGAAACCATGTGGGACATTTATCTAACAAAAAAAAGTACTGAACGGCTATACAGTTGAAGTTGCCACTCTCTAGAAAAGAAAGCATCCAAAAAGTAGACAACCAAATTAAAAATATCATCTGTTAGAATCTAGTTCCCAGCCAATTTTCTTTCCCCTTACCTTCCTTATAGAAGAATGCATGAAGATCATAATAGGAGTGAAAAGAAAAGCATATTAGAGATAAGTATTTCTGTTGCTAGTTTTCAAATTTAAATAAAGTCTCTTGTAACAGACAAAAAGGCCAGTTTTAAAGTGTCATCTAAAGACAAAGCAAGAATAAATTGAAGTTCAATTGGTTGGCCAAGCTTAATTTCTATTAGTCAGCACTGTAACAGAACATGACTGTGATGGTGAAACAATGACAGAAGATTGGCAGATAATACCAGATGAAAGTGATGAAGCAATGAAGGTTACAGTAGAAAAGAATATGTGTAGCTCAGAGTTGAATTGTGGAGTGCTTTATGCTCTCTGAGCTTGGTTATTTTCTTGCAGACTTTTCATTATCCAACTAGGTAAGATCATCAGTGCCCAGCAAATAATCAAGCTCAGAGTGTACTATGTATGAACTCTACAGCTATACAAGCTAATCCATTTTTTTCATAACCAAACCTAAATTGCATTCTATAAGCTTTGATTTTTGAGACAATTTTATGTGAAGTTATATTAAATATCATACACCCCCCAAAAATTCTGCATTTTTAATTCTGAATGCCCATCATTACAGTCAAAACAACAAAGCTTTCAATTGTGCACTCTCTCTCTCTCCCTCTCCTCCCTCACAGGATGGAAATCCACATGATTTAAGAGAAGGTTCTGTCAACTGTAGAAAATGAATAACAGAAGCAAAGAAAGAACATAGTTGAAAGAAACAAACACATTTATGTCTCTTAGAATACAAACTTTTTGCATTCAATTTACCATATTATATCGATTATAAAACACACCCTTATTATTCTAAGTTAGAAATAGAAATAGGTTTTCCTTTAAATGCAGTGTAGTGGGGGGGGGAGAGAAAACGAAACAGACCCAGAGAGGTATCCTCTCGAAGGGGTCTACTCCAAAGCTGGGGCAGACAGTTGGGGCGCGGGGCATGCCTAAAAGGTGGGCAGGCAGCATTAGCTGTTCAGCAGCGGTGCACAGACCAGCTTAGGGGAAGAAAGGAAAGCCTCTCAGTTGAAAAGGTTTTCCTTTTCCCTCTCAGCTGGCCCGCACACACCACCTAACAGGTGGTGTGCGCGAGTAGTTTGCTGGTAGGCATTTCCCTGGCTTTGGATGCGTTGCTTTGCTGCTTGCCCCCCCCCCCCGCCTGCAATGGAAAGAGCCTCCTTCCCATCTTGTTGGCTCCCATTCCTCCTGGCTTGCACGGGTTTGTTTAGGGGCACATTACAACTTTCCCATCTGGGGCAGAAGGTGAGTTAGAGGTCCCCTAGGGGGCAGAAGCAGCACAGCTCCTCCTCTCCTGCCAGGAAGCCACAGAAACTGACCTAAACCTTGTCAGTAGGCATGAAAGAAAGTGTCAGGGACCTCTCGTCTTTCCTTTCCCTGTCTCAACTGGTCCGTGGGCCGTACGTGCATCATCTGCTTGGTAGTGGTGTGCAGACCAGCTGAGAGGGGAAAGGAAAGCCCTTTCAACTGAGAGGATTTCCTTTACCCCCCTCTCAGTTGGTCTGCGCCCCACTGTCGAACAGCTGAGCTACCAGCAACACCCCACGCCCCAGTTCTCTGCCTACCTTGGGAGGAGACCCTTTCGGGAGGAGACCTCTCTGGGTCTCTTCATTCTCGTCCTCACCCTACAGCAGCATAAAAGTGAATTCTTTTTGAGGACATTTTAAACAACAAGCATACCCTTTACCTTGGTAAGACACCATCGAATATAAGACCCACTGGATACAGAGACACCAAACTACAAAAAACCTGTGTTTTTAAAATCTATATATGACAATTTTTTCAGCTTTTATCAATTTTCTGGAATTGAAATTTATTTAAGTGAAACTTACCCAGACAGAAGTGCATTCTCAGCTAGTTGTCTTAAAATTTGTATGAAATCTTCCTTTATACCAGCTATTATATGTTTTGATAATATTTAGCCATTCCATCCCTTGCCTCTGAACATGGTTTGAATTAACCAGTTTGCAAATGATGCAATTCCCATCAACTGCAAACAGGATAAAACAAAGGAAATATTTTTTAAAAATGGATAATTTGGTAAATGGGAACAATTTGAATGAAGAGATTCTTTACCCCGGCCTCTGCCCTTCTTTTTGACATTTCTTAAATCTTTTCCTCTCATCTTAACATTCTATCTTCCTTTTGCTTATTATGCTGTAACGCAACAGTTCATAACATAGCTAGTCAGGAACTTAGTGAATCTGGCTCCCCCATTGACTTTGCTTGTCAGAATGTAACAGTGACCCTGGGACACTCCAGCCATCCGAAATATGAACCAGTTGCCAAGCATCCAAATTTTGTTCATGTGACCATGGGGATGCTACAATGGTCTCAAGTGTGAAAAATGGTCATAACTCACCTTTTCGGTGCTGTTGTAACTTTGAACAGTCACTAAACAAACTGTTGTAAGTAGAGGACTACCTGTACCAACCTTTGAACTGCAACTGTGCTGCCATAGCTGTTGTTCCTGTTATGAAAGTACAATTTCTCAGAAATCTATCTCACCCGCTGCATCTAAGTTTCAAGTCTTGAATACATCAGAAGTTGGCATTTCCAAAAAGATTGTCTGCAATGCCTCATATATCATGATCGTCAAAAATTCTGATGACTACCAATACTGGTATAGATTGGCTTTTTAAAACTTTAAGCAACCACTTTCAAAATGAATTACATCGCAATGGAATCCTAACTTTTGAAATGTGTATCCCATTGCCAAGGTCAGAGTGTGACCGGAGGGATTAAAATGAATGTGAAATGCTGATTCTCCGGTCCCAATCACTACCATGCCACAGGATGCTTGCTTTTTCTTTTTTAAAAAAAAAGAAAGAAAGAAAGAAAGAATCATCACTAAATGGCATATTTTCTGGGTTGGACAGCCAATAATCTATCTCTCATTTCTAATATGTAGTTTCAAGTCTGGCTGTATTTAATGGTTTGTTGATTCCATCTTATAATTAGTTTCAAGAAATTATGGTGTAGCAATCCCATAAATCAGTTAAAGGTTAAAAAAAAATAAAGTAAAAATAGGAAGAGAAATGCGTGGTTGATATGTTGACCTCCTTGAATTATTTGTAAAAGTGCTAAAGGTACGATACAAACAACAAAAATAAGTGGAAGAAATTTGCTAGGAACTTGCACACTTGACCATGTACATGCAAAGTGAAAAAAGATAGTAATACATTGTTTTTGATATTACGAAGATAAATGTGACTAACTTTAAGACACTACTTTTTTTTCACTATTCTAAACTAAACTAAAATATATCGGGTACCAGGGCTCAGCACAGTTCAAAACATATTAAGAATTGTCTTAAGTTTAATAAATGGACTTCTTGAATCTATTTCTAGGCATCAGTGAAAGTCTAAATAAAAGTTAAGATACTTTATACAATGCAACATATATTTGCTAATATGTCCCAAGTATGTCTTCTAAATCCTTGTCAAATCATACATTATTTTAATGTGGAGCACATAGGGAATAGCATGAAAGTGCAGGAGGAAGAACTACTACCAAAGAAACAAACAAATATAAGCAGCTTGAATTCAGGTCAAAAAGTAACATGAATGGACGTGTCAGACAAGCTTCTCATCAGTTTGAACAAAATAAAGGGTGAGGGGAGAGAATGCATTGTTACTATAGCTTCACAATAAAAGTAGCACTAACCTATATGGCACTGGTTATTTAGTCTACCTTATAGGAATGATACCCATAAGGACAGCTAGCTGGACAGTTAAACCTTCCTAAGTTAAATACTGATAATAAAAGGTCATTAGCACAATCTAGATATGAAATTTACAAACAGAGATTAAATGAACAGAAACACATTTACTATAATATGATTTGTAGAAAACCCCAATTGTAAAATCTTTTCTAGTATGAAGGGCTAAAGATCACAGACCACAGAATTTCTAAGGTTATATTTTTAAGTATTTTACTTTATAAATAAAAGTCATCAATTAGGCTTTCAACTCTGTTAACCTTGTTCAATCATACACTGTATTTCTAAGAATGGGAATTCCTGAAATGTTTCATACCTCATTTAATTGGTATGTGATTACATGGGGAGAGAGAGCCAGAAATCATTAATGCTTAAATGCTAAGCAACTGTTACTTGTTGAGTTCCATTCAGATTGTTCTTATGTTAAAAAGGACTCTCTATTTGAAAGCCAGCTTTCTCAGAGCAATTATTAGGAGGAAGAAAATAGCAAGATGCAAAAATAATAGAAGCTCTATTAACGTATGGTACATCAGAAAAAATATGAGTCTGAAGAAAACATGATAACACATTCAACACTTGACTAATGCAGTTTTATAAATTACATTTCAGCACCTTAAAATAGAAGTTTACATGTCTTTAGATGTATTTCTACCATCACAAGACAAAAGAATTTGAGAATGCTTCCTCAGAGTCAATTTCAATTTATTCTAAAATGAGAAGAGGAGGAGGAGCAGAAGGAGCAGGAGCAGGCTTAGATTACATCTGATCCAGATTTAAATAATTCAGTGTTTAATATACCCTTTCCTTTTATCTTCTTTGCTGAAGACATAGAAAGGGTGCCCATAGCAAATGACCTTTTTCAAACTATAATAAAGGTAATGACTAACTAAAACAGTATTTACCTAATTTTTTAAAGAATATAAGTATATGGTTGCTTATCTTTTCACATAACTGTGCAACTTTGGTTTAACTTTGGCATTAGTTTGCAAAATCTAATAAACAGGCAATACAATTCAATTCTGAAAAAAAGAAATCAAGGCAATCCAAACATCTATATATTTATTGGATGTAACAAATCCAAATATATAGATCTAACATCTATATATTTATGGAATCTAACCAATTCTGGAGTCATGGTGGACTACCTGATAAAAATGCCAATCTAGTATGAAATTCACTATGCAGTATCCAGTAAAAATGATAAGCGTATAGCTTGAATCATTAAGAATGGAACTAAAAATAGAACTCTCTATATAATGACTTTATTCAAATCTATGGCGAGACCACATTTCGACCATTATGAAGTTTAAAAATGATCTTGCACATCTAGAAAAAGTTGCAAAAGTTACAGTTGAAAGATGTTCCGGCTCATCCTCGAAAAAAAGCTTACTGTAATTGGAGGTCTTTGCATTAAAAGAAAGAAGAGATTTGATAGAGGTATATAATACCCCTAAGTGGTTAAAAAAAAGGGTTTTTTCCCTTTTTTTCACAGTGTTCAAACTCAGAATTGTCTGCTGAAAATAACTACAGAAAGAAACCAAAGTGACCAATAGAAAGAAATCCTTTCTCACACAATGAAAAGTTAAAACAGTGAAATTCACTGCTAGCAATTGTGGTAAAGGCAGACAACAGGGATGGGATTAAAAGAGGACAGGACACATTTAGTAAATCCAGTGGCTATTAACACTTCTTGAATTTTTTATATACTGTTTGCTGGGAAGATTCCAGAGAGAAGAGTGATCATTCTCTATCCTATCTGCAAGTTTTCCCAAATTGTTGTCTATTCTTGTCATGAAAGCTGATCAGGGAAGTTTGGGCTAATTACTCTCACTCAGCCCAACTCACCTAAATAGGTTTTCATTGTCTGGAAAATAGGAGGAGAAAGGGACATTAGATATGTTTTCTGACTTATTTATAAAGCCAGGATAAGAAAACTAAAAACAAATGCATTCTGGACATGATGAAAAACACAGAGCTGAACATAATACTTAATGTAACATGGCTTATTTTAACATGGTTGTGAGTGCAAAGCCCTAACTATCTCTTCCCCTTTGCAGTTTTTTTCTAGGAGCCAGAGAAATTTCTCTCCCATCTGAAGGGATAGCACGGAAGCAAGCTTGGGAAATATAATTTTTCAAATGGCTGCTACCGATATAAATAGCTCTTTGGAAAAACCCATATTACCCATGTCTAGTTATACCTGCTGCGCTGCATAACATAAGGCCAGGTAATACAAATTGATCTTCATTCAATTATGCTTTTGTTTGGAGTCTAGATAAAGTGCTAGGACAGAGCTTTAGTGGTTAGGGAAAGAAAAGAATTAAAGCATTGCATTATTCTTCACTTCAAAATGACAACAAAAAAAGTTCTTAACTTATAACCATTCATTTAACAATCCTTCAAATTTATGATATACTGAAAAAAGTGACTTACAACGGGTTCTTACATGACTTCTGCTGTGTCCATGTGGTCACATGATCCATATTTGGGTGTTTAGCAACAGATATGTATTTATGATGGTGGCAGCATCCCAGAATCACATGATCACTATTTGCAATCTTCCCAGAGAGCTCACAACAAGTAAAGTTGATAAAGGAAGTTGGACTCATTTAACAGTCACATGATTTACTTAACAATGTCAGAACTGATTTTTCAAATCATTTGAGCTGAATCATGAAAATTTAATGAAAAGGAATTTTAAACAGGTCTTGGATGTTCACTGCAACTATGATCAGAGATAGAAGCAAAAATGAGTTAAGTATAAAGGTAAAGGTTCTCCCCCACCCCGCACATGTATGCTAGTCAAATCTGACTCTAAGGGCGGTGCTTGTCTCGATTTCTAAGCCAAAGAGCCAGCGCTGTCCAAAGATGTGCCCATGGTCATGTGGCCGGCATAACTGAGCGCCTAAGGTGCACAGAGTACCTTCCCACTGAAGTGGCCCCTATTTTTTCTACTTGCATTTTTACATGTTTTCGAACTGCTAGGTTGACCGTTTGCTCCATTAAGTATACCATGTGTCAAATTCAGTATAAAACAACTGAAATGACTTTTGCAGTTCATTAAACTCTGTTTTCATAACAATCAAATGGTGAATCGCTATTGTATGATTCAGACACTCCAACCGTTTTTCAGTAAAACTTCCTTGCATGAGACATGCATAAGAAGAGCCAGGATGGTGCAGTGGTTAAAAGCAGCACTGCGGGCTATTTCTGCTGACTGCCATCAGCCATCAAATTCAGCAGTTCGATTCTCACTGGCTCAAGGTTGATTCAGCCTTCCATCTTTCTGAGGTTGGTAAAATGAGGACCCAGATTGTTGAAGACAATATGCAGACTGTGTAAACCGCTTAGAGAGTGCTCTAAAGCATTGCTAAGCTGTATATAAGTATAAATAAATAAATAAATAAACCCAATCAATCAACCTTTGATAATTCCGAGTGTATATAATTCCAAAGGCAATTGGAGGACACTGGGTTAAAGGCTCTTCCACTACATTAATACCTGCAAGATTTTACATATTCCAAATGAAAACATTTAGGAATATCCTTGCCATTTGGAAGGAAATCTTTGATTTTATGATAGATTTATGGTAGTACATGGAACAAAAGCCAAGTGAAGAACAGCTCCTGTACGTGTTGCTTAATGTAAACCAACATGCTTGCAAGCACTCAGAATTATATTACTTATCATAAGAAAGGCATTGTTCTCACTCAGCGCCATAATTTTTTTAAAAAATCTGTAACGGTACTCCTCTCTCCTAAGTTGCAGCTTAAATAAAAGAGAAATATCTAAACAAATATACCCATATCGTAAAAGAAAGAGTGTCTCTTTTTTGATACAGAGAGCACAAGGGCAAACAGTTCATATTCACAGTTGTTGGGATGAGGGACTGAGGGGAAAGTAGAAAAGGAAATCATAGAAGGGAACAAAAATAAAATAAATGAAAGGTTGATCTGTAAAAATTTCCAACATTTCACGGCTCCAAAACTGAAGGGAGCAACACTGCTCGGAAGCACAAATTTTGAAGTGACTTAAGGAAAATAATAATGAAAAAAATTCTCAGTAATAATATTTCCATCCTGAATCTAGAGCCACTCTGGAAATCATTAAACAAAGGGACACTGAATATATGCACTTGATTTATGCAGAAATACCAGGAATCAAGGTGACTCATACAAGATAATAAAGCATATTCTAAATTATTTATATTCACAAATTATGAGTTAAGACACAGAGGCTTTACTTGGAACACTAAATAGAAGTATTCATCTAGAATACTTTCTTCAGAAAAATCAATATCGGAAAATGAAAGCACTAACTTCAATGCTTCCTCCACCTTCTTTAAGAATTCCGATCTTAGCATGAATTTTGGAGACAATCACCTCAATCTTCCTAGATTTTACTCTATTTTTGATCCTAGTATATTCTAAAGCTTCTTGAATACATGAAAATGTCACTTCTGCTACATTAAGTAATTGAAAGCAGAGTGATCCAGAACAGCCAGATTAAGAAATCATGGTTTCCTAATATTAATGACTGTCTTGAAAATTGGAATTCCACAGAAGTGTTAATGAAACATAAGAAACAGCACCACAGATTAGATAGTTTGTTGGAAAAAACTTTTGTGATAGTTCAATTTCTATCTGCTATCATAGCCTTAGTACAAAATACAGATAGTCCTTCAACTTCTACTACAACTGAGTCCAACATTTTTGCTGCTAAGTGAAACACTTGTTAAGTGAATTTTGCCCCATTTGATGAACTTTGACAGTTGTTAAGCGAATCACTGCAGTTGTTAATTTAGTAACACAGTTGTTAAATGAATCTGGCTTCCCCTCTGACTTTGCTTGCCACAAGATTAAAAAAGGAGGACTCCATGACACAAGGACAAAGCAATTGTCATAAATATGAGCCAGTTGCCAAGTATCTGAATTTTAATCATGTTACCATGGTGATACTGCAATGGTCATAACTGTGAAAAACGAGAATAAGTCACATGCTGGCTAGAGAATTCTGGGAGTTGAAGTCCACCTGCCTTAAGAGTTTTCAAGATTGGAAAACCATGCCCTAAACGCTTATTGTTCATTTGATACTTATGACGGATCGTAACTATTAAAGCAGATTAATTTCTTATAAACAGATCTTGTTTATCATCACAGCCTAACACCTGTGTTAGACATTTGCAGAAATGCAAGCAGTAGTTGAGATCAATAAATCATTATTTAGCATAAACCTTACAACCAGTAGATCTAGAATGACCCAAAGGTTCAAAAAACCAAATATGAGCAACCAGATATTAACAGTAACCCAAGCTTAGAGTGGTTACTCAATATTAACACAATTCAAGGAATACCCGGTAAAGAAGACTAAACACCATATGACCTCAGGATTGCATTACATATGTTTAAATGATAGTGTGTATTTTGGAAGAAGTGAGTTCTTATACTCCAACTATAGTTTTTGCTTATTGTCTTAGAATTTTAGTATTGTACTAAATATTAAATGTTGTCCCTTCAATGTTTAATTATAATTGGACTATATTTTTGCCAAAAAATATGACTATGACAGTTGATGAGCGTCTGATGTCAACTAGTTGAATGACTTTCTCTACATCTGCAAGGAAAGAAAGAGGGAAAGAAGCATAAGCATTTTTTTAAAAAAAGCTGAAAATTTGATTCACTTTTGCTTTTAGTGCTCTGGTATTCTTTTTTATTATAGAATACAATTGATAACCAATCATGACAAGCTATTAGTTTCACATTCAAAAAACCTTTAAGGTTTTGCCAAAAATGCACCCAAAGCAAAGCACTGATTTGCTTAATGACTGTAGCATTTGCTTATTGACTACTGCAAAAATAGTTTGTGATATCGGGGCTCCATTAGGATCATAACAATTATGATATGTACCAAATGCTGTGTGCAATATAATTTGGTACATAACATTTGGAACTCTTTCTTCCTTAATTAACTAGCGTTTAATACTAATGCTTGCAAAGATCATGGACGACTTTCTTTTCTAAATCTGCGTATGTTATTTCTGCAATGGGAAACTGTCAGGATAACGTTTGAACCTTCTTTTCATTATTTTTATCATCCAAGAAAATTCATAGCATTCTTAACTTATTGTGAAAGAGCAACAAGGCCTCTGCACCACAACTTTCCATTTCGGAACTAATATTTTACAGCATGACTCAACAGGCTTGACTTTTTCATTATAGAAAGAATGTTATGAGATTTGTAAAATATAATTCCTACACCTGTTAGATTGCTGAGTATTAAAGCCTGACAAGTTTATTAGATACCTCCTATCTATCCAATCTCTTATTTAGCCGTGTAACTGAGTGAACTCCTATTACTCGCCCCAGCTTCTGCCAACTTAGCAGTTCGAAAGCATGTAAAAATGCAAGTAGTAAAATAGGGGCCACTTTGCTGGGAAGGTAACAGCACTCCGTGCACCTTAGGCATCAAGTTATTCCGGCCACATGGCCATGGGGATGTCTTTGGACAGAGCTGGCTTAGAAACAGAAATGAGCACCGCCCTTTGAGTCGGACTCGACTAGCACACATGTGCGGGGGGAACCTTTACCTTTTTATTTATCCAAATTAAAACTCCTCTGTATCCTATATTTTAGAAAGAAAGAGAAGGAAGAAAAGAAGATATATATATACACGTTTATCTTACCTTTGATTGCCTTAGGCAAAGCTTCACAAGAAAAATGTAAAGCAATATTTGAACCTTCACCTTTAAATGTACTTTCAATCAAACCGTAGGTTATTTTACTTAAAAGCAGACATGCTTTCTAAAGTCAAACTCCAATTAGTTATACTGCTTTTCTAAATGTAAGTACTAACCATGTCTAATCTAATGAACAGCGTATGCTTAGTTCATGTTATGACAGAGCCATTACTTATGTCGATAAACTGCGTACACTTCCCACAGCTGTAATAAAGGACAGGAAAATACTCTAATTAAAGGATACTGAAGACTGTGAAGGGGGGAGGGAGAAGCAATATACTGTTCACATGAGTGTATATATTAGGGTTATTAAAACAGGGACTTCCTTGCTATCTTTTCCATGGCATCCTCTTTTTATTTTATTTTTATTTATTTGTTAAAACTTCTATACCGCCCTTCTCCCCGAAGGGACCCAGGGCGGTGTACAG
>JANHFO010005380.1:242259-258518 GCA_032468095.1 Pareas carinatus
GGGCCCTCCAGAGATCATCCACCAACGTGACCAATGCCGTCTCCGTGCTGTACCCAGGCCTGAAGCCAGACTGGAGCAGGTCTAGATAGACAGATTCATCCAGGAAGCTGGGAAACTGGCAAGCAACCACACTCTCAACAACTTTTATTGTGTTTCACAACCTAGCAATGTTTGCAAAGCAGCATGGCAAGCTGGATGTTTGTTTTTATTTATAAAGACGTGTGCCTTTAATATGATTCCTTCAAACAAATACTTGCTAACCGGGATCTACGGGTCTCTCCTTTTTTACCTCAAGCAAAAATGTCTAGGCTGCTTGGTTTCTCAAATATTTTCTGTTCAAAATTTAAAAAACTTTCTCAAACTAGGCTGCTTTTGGTTATGATATTTTCATCCCTTTTTTGCATTATTCTGATTAACCTGCATTTTATTCATATTATCTCTATAGGAAAGTTGCATTTATATATTTGTGTAAACACTTTATGGAATCCACTGAGTTAAGGGATATTTTATTTTAACCTTGCAACTCTCACTAATGGGCAAAGTTTTTCGTTCCAAGTTTTTTTTGTCTGTAGGCATCTGTGTATTAATATTGCACTGATTAGAGTCCCTGTCTAATATTCTCAATGAAAAAAGACAGACTACAAAAGGGGTAAGGTAGCTTTTATCTGTTTTTCAAAATGTTTTATAAATGACCAGTTCAAACCTTCTTACTAGTTAGTTATTCCTTCCCTGCAACCAAATACTTCAGAGAAAGTACTCAAAAAAGAAAAGCGGAACCCAACCCAAGGACTGTGAAACAAGCAAAGAATGGTAAAACAAAATCTTGCTTTTGCTGTTGAGGAAAACTCAGCCATGGCAAATCTACTGACTTGAATAAACAAGGAATCAAGGATACATAGATTGATTCAATCCTAGGTGCATCTTAAGTGTCACAAGGAAGTCAAGCCAAAGGATATGGGTCCTGGTTTGCCATACATCTTGCAACACTGAGAGGGCAGTTTTGGTTAGCGCTATGTGCTCACCTCAGAAACAAGGTCACTTTTTAAAATAAATAAATAAATACATTTCCAAAAGAATTAGAGATCAATACTGTCTATATATAGAGAAGGGGGAGCAGGCAGCAGCCATTTGTTTTAATAGTGGTAGTGTGCCAGTTGTGAATTAGATCAATAGTGAGGCTATCAAGGTCTTTGTATCCTTCAGAGCTAGAAGTTACATCTTTTTAAAAAAAAACACATCTCCAGAGTCTGCAGAAAAATAATGTACCAAGACCTACTTATTAAAAACAAAATACATCTTTCATGCTGCAACAACAACCATAGATTAGGGCACTAACCGAAGGATCTTTGTAGCAATCCTTCTTTACATGCACACATTACATAAAGAATGAGAATTTACATTTTCATCAAATTTAAATACCGTATTACATCGAGTATAAGACGCCACTGATTATAAGACACATCCCTTACTTTTCTATGTTACAAATAAAAAAACAAATATAAAAAATAAACTTTATTATGAGCTTTACTATTATGAAGTAAAGTTCCCAACTGCACAGCAGCCAGAGCAGGATGAAAGGCAAGAGCAGGGTTAATACATAGGCCCTGCCCCCGTGTTTGCCATGCATTTTGCAAGGGTCTCAATTTGGGGGGGGGAGACGCGGGGGCTGTGCTGCAGCAATGGCTGATAGCTCACCCCTACCTCCTGTTTGTGAGGGCTTGGATGAATATGCACAGCTTCTTGGAGCATACCCTTCACCTTGGTAATACAACATCCAATATAAGATGCAACATGAATATAGAGAACACAAAATATAAAAAAACCTGCATCTTATAATCAATGTGATACGGTAGACAAAAATGGACTTGATCAGGTTTTCTAGATTTGAACACTCTTCAAATATGTGGACTTTTTATAGAGTACAGGTAGTTCTCAAAAACGTCTGTTGTTAATTTTGCCTCATTTTATAACCTTTCTTGCCACAGTTGTTAGGTGAATCATTATAATTGTTAAATTGGTAACACAGCTGTTAAGTGAATCTGACTTCCTCACTGACTTTGCTTGTTAGAAGGTTGCAAAAGGAACCCGGGACACAGAAATCCAAATAAATATCTGAATTTTCTACATATGACCATGTTACAATGATTGCAAGTATGAACACCGTCATAAAGTCACTTTTTTCAATGCTCTTTTAACTTTGAACAGTCACTAAATGAACTGTTGTAGTCATCTGTATGTACTTCAATTCTCTTTTTTTAATGTTATTAACATTCCAGTCTAGCCTATATTTCTATGATTAAATATGCAAATGGCACAAACAGAGAAATGATTTATCCATGAACAAGCCTGAGAGAGCTACAAGGAAGTTGCTTCAGAATTTACTAATTTGGTGAATAAAATAATGATGATAATGACAATAACAACAACAACTATGAAACATCTAAAACACTGCAGAAATCATAAAATACTTGGGAAGAGGGAAGATAACATATCTGGCTCCCATATTCCTATTAACGCACTCCATTTTAAAAACCTGGTTTTAATGTGACCTAATAAAAGCCAGTTATCTATCTTCCCATATATAATTTTTTGATAATGAATCCTTGGAAAATTGATTGAACCCACATTATATGTTAAGTAGGAAGTATTTACTTCCAACTGTTTCTTCAAACAACAGGCCAAAAGAATACATATATATATATATATGGCATATTGCCATATATGGATTGTAGAGTATTTTCAGGTCTATCAGGAAATGCCTAGAATTAGTATGGATCCATCTTCATGCAATGACTTCATGCAATGATGTCCTCAATCACTGAAATGCAAGTTAATGTGAATTCAGGTACAGAACATCAGAAAATACTATGAAGTTTAACATGCTAATTAGAAAAGAAGAGCAAAAGTTGAATATATGTCAATCCTCCAAATCATATTATCCAGCAATACTGTTTAACAAAGATAAGTCTCACAATTTAGGGTCAAGATATTTGTCAAAAGAAGCTAGTGGCATACAATTCATGTTTCTAATTGTGTTTGTTAGAAAATCAGAACATGCAACAGCAAGCTTAGATACATTCTTTGTAATGAAACATAGAAAATCTTTACAGAGTACTTAGATCACTTCCAGAATACTTGAGAGTGGCCATTTCAAAGCTCAGAACATTTCATGACAATATCTTCTTGGACATTTTAATACAAAGTATGAGAAGAAGACAGTTTTTTCATTATTATCCTGCTACAAAGGTTTCTTTTCAATGATGCAGATTACTATATTTAAGAATAACTTTGGTACAATTAAAGATAAAATAACTAACTAGACATTCTCTGTTCTTGGGATTTAAGGAAACTCATATAACTTCATTCTATGAAGGTCTGTAATTAATCCAAATTAAGTTTGGTTGTTTTTCTCCTTCACCTATCAGTGCTGAAAATAGCCATCAAAATAGAATCAGAATTGGTTGAAAACCGAAGAAAATAAATTTGTGCAATTTGCAACTTGCATTTCCCCCCATTTTACCCTTTATACACACATACACACACACACACACACACACACACACACACACACACATCTTTATCAACAAAATGTAAACCTACCCATTTGTGGTTTAAATCCACATACACTTACATAACCTTCTAAATTTGCTCTTACACTTATTTAAAACTTTCGTTCCAAGAAATATTTTTAAAAGTCCACTGTACAATCTATTGCTGAATTAATTTTACAACAAATACAAATATTCTAGCCTTTTAAATAGAAAGAACAAGGGAAAATAGCACTGTTAAATTGTATTATGTAAATTGTAGTTAGAGATTTGAGTTGTAATGATAATCAGAAAACATCAAGCACACAGTTTCAAAGATATGTTAGTGTGTGCCTGAGAAACAATTTCAAAAGGTTAAACAGTCATAGCCACTTGCTAAGGAAATAAAATATCTGGATTAAAATATCTCAAATCATCTAAAAATGGTTCATAGGATTTTAATTTTGTTTAAGTCTCTGCATATAAAGTTCAGCAATTGTATTCAGATCCATCTGCGCATACACAGAAGACTATTTATCTGCCCAGATAATCTTTAGCTACATCACTGCATTAATATCTGAGGAGCTAAGGTTCACTTAAGAAAACGTGATCATCTTTGACAGGATTTTATATAAACAATATGTGGCGACTCTATAAGAATCATTTACTTATTTTTGTATCAATTGTGTAAAACAAAATGTTAGCAGAGCTTTGCATTTCTCACTAGGACAGGTTTGATTTTCTCAAACTGGCACTCAGCAGAAAGATCTACTTAATTGAAGATAATCATTCCAGATTTCAAATATCTTTATTTAATACCAAAACATAAAAATATGTAAAATCCATTTTGGAGGTCCAAGTATCAATCCACTTTAAATTCAATCTTATAAAATCTAACAAAATCAATGAAGTGATGATGGAAGTATTTTATTTACAAATATAGTCTCTGATAAAATCATGCATAAATGCTTTTTAAATATAATAAATCAAGTTTAATCATACTTTATGTACATTGTTTTCTAACAACTTTATTTCATCTTTACTTATGTCATATCATTTTTTCAACTATTATTAAAATTAGGTTATCCTATTTAGAAACCGCCCATCTTTCTCACTGAGGAACATTAATTAACGTCATTTGAAAGGTTATGATTTTTTTTCAATTTACAACTTGTGTACCGAACTGAAAAAAGCTAATCTTATAGCCTGTTTAAATAGGAAATGTTTGCCAAGAAACTTGATTTTGAGAAGAAAACCATAGCAATCAAATGAAGCTTTCACATCAGCTGCAGAAGAATATACTATGCCATAATTGTGAAGAAATGTTCAATGCTTAACCAATAAATCAATATTAAAAGAATGGAATTAAAATTACAGCATGAAGAACATACATAAAATCTAGAGAAAATACCATGTTACAATAACTTTTGAAAGGACCACTAGAAATTATGGGGATGGCTTTTTGAACATAAGCAAATAATAATGAATGATATAATCATTGTGACGTTGATGGCAATGCATTGTACCTTGCCTTTCTTCTCATAGGACATCCATTACAATTTAAAATATTAAAGAAATAAATTTTAAAATCAAATATCATTATTAGCACTATCACTTAATATTTGACGGAAGAAAATGATCTTACCAGATCTCCAAGAGATTATGCTCTCCGCCATGCTGATTCTTCTTTTCCCTAGCCAGTTTGGTCTAGTGGTTTCAAGTAACAGGCTAGAAGCCTGGGCGGTGAGAGTTCTAGTACCACCTCAGGCATGAAAACCAGCTGAGTAACCTTAGGCCACTCCCTCTCTCTCAGTCCAACCCACCTTACAGGGTTGTTGTGGAAAATAGGAGGAGGAAGAAGTATTAGGTAGGTTTGTCACCTTGAGATATTTATAAAAATAATAGCAGAATAAAAATAAATAAACTGCGCATACTTCTCAAAGGTATAATGTGGCGTTCAAATACATTAATCAACAATATAATTTTTCCAGTGCTAGTGGTTTATGCCAAGCTCACTAGCATATCTACAGTACACTTGGATCAAAAGTCCAAGAAACAACTTTAATAACACGAGCTCCAAGAATGGAAAAATGAGAACAAATAAACTTGTATGGAAAGACCTGTACAGGAAATTGCCCATAATTTTAAGAATGCAAGAACAGCCATGGTGATTTAAAGAGGATCTGTTAATTGACAGACATTGTCCCCTTTTCTGAGGTTGGCAAGAACATGGATCAATGGAAAAAATTTAATTACAAATTGCTGAATAAATGCATAAATGTCCTGAAAAGCATTAAGTGAGTGATAAGCCAATTCATATATCCAATTTATGTACATGATAAACAGACATTATTATATAACAGCTTTGCCCTTTGCTTTGCTCTCTTAAATTCATCACTGGAGGCTCTTGCAAATAATTAGCTATTAGCAAACAATGAGGTGGATCAAATGAAGAGATATCAGTCAACCATAAAACCATTCCATTAAGGTACTGTTTGAAATAAACTGCAGATAAATCTTACCCTGAATCCAAGCATATATGAAGGAGTGCTTTTTACCGACAGATTATAGTCTGTTTTTAGCTAATATTCACCCTAAATCCATCTTCCACTTTCTATTTCTGGTTTAGTGTGATATAAAATTAGTTTGGTAGTGTTTCTGAGTTTACATTGCTACAGAGAAGCAACAACCTTCTTGGCTCCTCTATTTCCTGCTCTAAAAAAGCCCCATGGGAGGAGCTCCACTTTATGTTTTGTCTTTAAGTTTTAATTGAAATCTAAGAAGCTAAAGAGGCTACAGATTGCTAAAGAGCAGGATGGATAATAAAAGACATTCGCACAAATCTTTGGCCTTTTTGTAAGGTAAATACATGAATGCCACACTCCACCTGAGAATTTAACTCCCATCTTCTTCTCTTGGTAGTGGAAAATAAAAAGCTATTTCCTTTCATAAAAATGAGAACAGTTATAAAAGTGCAGAAAAAATGTTGGAACAGCACTAAATTTAGTGTTTGGATTTGCATCACAATAACTGAAGTGACATCCTATATAAGAACCAATTACTACTGTACACTTTGTCACTAGGCTATCCTGCTAATATTAAGCAACTACAATATTGAAAATCCAATTGCTGGTTAACAGATGGTTTGAATCCCCTATACTCCTCAATTTTGCTTTGCTTCAAAGTTGCCTTGTATACATCCTACTCCCTTTTTTCATTTATTTATATTTTGCCAATTAAAGCAAAGAAACACTGTTAGTGGCAGCTGGCTTTAAGAATCAAAATACAAAGTTGCCTGTAAATCTGGGTCAGACACTACACACATTCTCAAAATCTGTTAGGAAGCACATTCCTAATCACTGGCGTCAAGACAAAAACTGACATCTCATGCCATTTACATAAAATATAAATGGCAATTAATTAGTGTTATTATCTCCCATGTTCTCTTAAAAACTGCATTGGATAACTATTTTTGAAGCATACCACTAGACGATTCAGCTAGAAAACTACCTCTAGTTAAATCCTATTATTATTTTAGATTTCAGTGTCGATAGAAAATAGTAGAGAAAGACATTAGGATATCATATTATACTGATTTGACTAGAAGAATTCATCTACTTCCCCATTTTAGAAAACCTATCCTTTATTGACAGAATATATACAAAACTAAATAAATGTCAAAAAAGAGGAAGAAAGACAGGTGGGCATTGGCTTTTCAGTCCATCCATTTGTAGCTGTTGCACTTCAGGGAGGATTCTATAGATATTTTGACACTGGGATTTTAGACTGACAGCCTCCTGCTCTAGCTGACTACTGGCTAAAGAAAAAAAGAAATATATATGCTAAGAAATTATTTTTTTATTTAAAAAGGAAAGGGTTAAAATGCTATACTTACAACTCTCAGCCTGGTAGTCTGGTACAAACTGTTCATCATTGTCAGGTACCTGAGCTGAAAAGAAGATAAGGGACAAAAATGAAAAACAATAATTAACATACAGAAGCTACAGTACTAAATGGAAAAGAGTTTAAACTCTTAGGACTAGCCAAATCAAGAAGAGAATCCATTTTATATAAAACAAAAAATTAAATGATTATGAGAATCAACTGCAAATGAAGATGCACTGGAAAATTCTGCACTTGAGATTGCATTAATCAGCACTGAACACAAACGTCCCATATATTGGGCATACTTAACAAGAGCCAAGCATTTACTTCAATAAGTAAGGTGATGTATTAGTCACTAAATACCTACATGTTAAAACTAGGTAGAAAACAGTTAACCCATGTTAGATTTATGGTTTTATTTTGCCAGCATTTAGGAGGTAGAATTGCATTTTTGTAGCAATAAATTAAGCTAATATCATTAAGGCAAGCGACCAAGGGGTCAAATAGAATGCAGGCTGAGTCCCATTGAAGCTTTTCAGACTTCTACCTTTGAACTACTATAACATTTTAAGAGGAAAAATAACAAGGAAGAAAATAGAGAAGACTAAAGAAGATGTATTTCCCCATCAATTTTATGAAATTCTAAAACACATCTAAATCTGATATAAAGCATTTCACACTCCTCACTCCAAAGTAGTCCTCTTTTTTAAAAAAAAGCACAATTGGAAATCTGTTTCTACACCTTTAACATAGTTTCATTGTTAAACATTCGCAGTTTGGAATGGTGATTATAAAAGCTTCTTGAGTGATATATAATTGATAGAAGGATTCATCACTCATTCATTAGCTTGTCTTTGTGCATATTTAACTAGAATTAAGTCCTATTAAGTCCTGGGAAACTTGCCTTTTACCTAATGATCCTGGACATAGCAAGAGAATCAACTGTAGAGATCCTTATCGAGAAATCATACTTTTTAATTTTATTAATTTAACTAGAATTCACTTCAAGGGCTAATAATCAATCAAACATTCTTGCTGGCATGGATTTGTTACCTGAATGAAAGCATTACTGGAACATTCAAATAAAATGCATGCATAACGTCTATAAGTTAGCTATAGCAAGTAAGTTTATAAACTAACAGCTATTAGCTAACAGTATGTACTAGTGAATTAGAATTAAAATTAATTGGCCAAGTGTGTCTGGACACACAAGGAATTTGTCTCCGGTGTATATGTTCTATACCTATATACAAGCAACAATTGACAAACTGTGATTACATATTAACAAATAAATGTTTTTTTAAAAAATATTAACACTAGCTTATTACTTTTCTTCTTTGATAGTTTCCTATTTCTTTAAAGTTTATTGAAAAATAGTAGCAGTAAATCTAGTATTGTTTTAACCAGGTTATCTAATTTGAAATCACTCTAGAAAAGTTAATGTAAAATTACTCACATAAGGCAAAATCTGAAAGAGAGTGACTGACATATTTCTGAAGTTGAAGTCTAAAGAGCTTTAACTTAAGTGAAGAACTAGGGATAGATTGGTTTTCTTTGAACTTACTACAACTTAGGTTTTTCCTTTACTTCCAGTATCAAAAACGTTGGGACAAAATGTTGTTTGGAAACAAAATTTGCGTTAAAGAATCTTGGCTAATAAACAATATTGGTATTGTTGCTTGGATTTAGCCCCAAAATTTCAGATCACATCAGTACCACAAATGGTTATTCATAATTCTGTTAATTGAACATCATTAATCCAATTCAGCTCAATTTGTATTGACATATAGGCACCGTCAACTATGCAACCACTGTGAATTATTCTATTTCCATTCACAGAGAGATGACAACTGCTAATGTTTGTCTTTTATGGTGCAAAAAATTATACTAGAGTAACAATTAGCCCTAATTGTGAAAAGATGCTTTCCACACTCTGGACTAGGAGTTTATAAGAACCAGTGCAACTGCCAGCTGAACAAGTTAAAGATACACTGCAGATTTCTCTTATTTATTCTCCATTATCCTTTTTAAAAGAAGCAAATTTAAAATTGCAGGTGTGCAATTAACCATTATTTCTTTATCATAATAAATTGCAACGTTCTTAATATCCTTTAAGGAATTTGTCTTTCAGGAATTATGCACATCATTCTGGCTTCACGGGGAAACTCCTGTTCTCACTAATTTGTAAGCCAAAAGAAAAATGAAAACTTATCAGCAGCACTCTACAAGTTGTTGCATTCAGATAAAAAAATAAAGGATTTTTTTTCTGCACTGCATATTTAACAATGCAATATAAAGTTCTTAGACAAGTTGCTAAAATGCTAAGTTGTAGAGAATTATTCAGAATGATTATACCTAACTTTTAGAATGTCACCTGCAATTTCAATCTCATTATGCTGAAATAAAGACATTTTAAACTACAATGCAAAACAAAATTATAATCTACATAAAAGGGTAGATAAGTTTTAAAGCACACATACTCTTCAGCAATTGAGATTCCAATTTACTTGCTTTTTTATAACTTGAGCTAGTACCATATTCCCAAATTGACCAATGACATACTTATTGTTGTTCTTATAAATAAGAAAAGACATAGTTTAAACTTTTGCTTCCAAGATACAAACACTACATTAACACACCACCTGCTTAACAGCTGTATGTCTTTGTTGTCCTAGTAGTGACAGCTGTAGTTGGTTTCTACAGAAATTTCCCAGTAAAGAAAAAAACTAGTATATGCTGTTTTATAAAATGAAAGCAAAGTTATAGCATATTTTAAATGTAGGATTTAATGTTAAGTCTTGTATGTAACAATTTATAAAATCTTGTCCAGTTTCAAATCAACATAATTATTTTCTTCTAAAGTAAACAAAAATGTAGATAGCCATGAACTCTGTATTCTGAACAAGGCCCCAGTGGCTACAATTAAGTGGAAATAAAATGCCCTTAGAAAAATTAGAAGAAACATAACTATTAAGCATTTAAGGTATAAAATCCAATAAGCTTCAAATAGATAGTATCAGCTCATCACGATTTCTCTATTTTTCAAATAAAATCAAGAGCAGTAGTTTATGAATAGTAAATTTGCAAAGAAATGTAGGTTTCCACACTAAAGTTTGACCAGCATATAGACAATTAAGTATAACTATACCTTGAATCACCCAAACAAAATAAATGACTATGGAGTATGGTGACTGCAGGCAGTTTTAGATAACCATTTCCTTTTTCTTATCACTGCTACAATTCAGTGAGTCTTTCATAAAAGGAATAGTAGTTTTTCAATATGATGACCGAGCAAGAGGCGGGATATATCAATATAAATGACTAGATAATTTAGATTCTTTTGGGGACATATTTAAATATCTACAAAGATCCTGTTTCTAGTAGCATTCTAATGGATTTCTTAAAACTAGGAAGAAAAGTAAACAGAAGAAGCGCTTCAAGGAGTAAGAACAGGGCTATATAATAAAAGGAACAGCTTAATCAAGTTTATTTTGCATTAATACGGTACTGTTAATTGTCTCACTTTGGAAGGAGTAATTTTTGTTCTTTGCTTTTGCTTCTTTCTTCTCCTATCAACTTCTTAAATCTTCCCTGGGCAAAAGTAAAAGTAATGAAGTGTTGGTTAAAAACTCTACAGGGAGATTTTAGTTCCATATACCACTTGTCTACTTTTAAACAACAAAAATATTGCTGGGATTTACTCAGAAATATGCTCTTTTGATTTAACGGCACTGACCCAGAAAAAACACAGGACACACTCTAATAAGACATTGACATTTTCAGTATGTATCTAAATACTTCAAACCCATTTTTAATATTAAGAAGAAAAGGCAACATCTTTAAGATTTTATGATTAAGCTAAGTAACAGCAGAATGGAACAAACTGAAAGTCAATTTAGTTTCTTCTCAAGCATAGCCCACTCCCCCTAAAAGTATATGGCGGGTGGGAGAGCAAAAGAAGACAGAAAAGTAGACAGCAAAAGAATTTGAGTTGTTATTTAATTAAAACCAGCTCTATCCACTGTAACAATGACCTGCAGCCAAACAAGGCAGAAGATGTATGAGTCATTCTCTCTGCCAGTGAATGAGACAGCTGATCTCTTAAACAATTATTCAAGAGAAGCAGTCAGAACTGGAGTTCTGCCTTCATTCACAAAAACAGAATCCAGCAAGAAACATGTGGTCTCAACCACAATCTTTTCTTGTCACACCCCCAATAGAAAAGAAGAAAGAATGAAAGAGAGACAGAAGAATAAACTTGAACTTTTTATATAAACACATCAATTTCATTGCTTTGACTCAGGACACTACACATATCCCATCAGGGAAACAAATACAATAAATGAGATGTCAAAAAAAAAAACAAGATGGTCTCATAATGGAAAAAAGTTAGACTCCACAGGAGATGCACAGGAAACAGAGAATGAGAAAAGGGAAATGCACAAGGCAAATCAGCCAAAGCACTATTTTTATTCCTTTTCGTTTTAATGCATTCTACACCGAGTGCGACATTTCCAGTAGCATTCTTTCTTGAAATTCTGGCAATCCATAAGCCAAGTTGCCAAAGATTTTAAACATCAAAGAATTCTCCTTTGAAAAGAAAAAAGAGCTACACAAATTAAGAACAAGTCTGTATTTCACTGTTCGATACACAAGAAATTATTTACCAGCTAAAATATACATACATTAAATAGTGCTTCTTTCCAATTAATTTTCTAAAGTGAATCATACAATAAAGAAATTTTCCTTTTAAGATATTAAAAAGCCACTATTTCCAAAAGTCTACACTTTCTGTAAAAATACTTTTTAAGAGCTTTAAGATGCAAAAGGAACTAATAAAATCTCAAACCCAAAATGTTGGTATTGATATAGCCTGATCTTAACATTGCAGCTCTAGAAAGTAGACATCCAAGCCCTATGAAACAGATTATTGCTTCTAAGATTATACAAAGTTGTTAGACTATTTTACAATGAGCAAAAAAAGCTCCTAGGATCTACATGCTTGTAAAGACATTATAAATATGTCTTCTTTGGTGTCTTTATGACATACACAGATCTCTCATTCTCTCTTTTTTACAAGATTTTACCTTACAGATGCCTTCAAGTTATTTTGTATTTAACTTTTAACTCCCCCCCCCAAAGTACTTCAGGGACTTTTACTGTACAAAACTTTGTATTTCTCAATAATTCTTCCATACTGCAAAACATATACTTTAGTTCTTTTCTTTAAGGGCATATTTAAACACTGCATAAAATATGAAAGGTTCTTATAACTCTCTTGACTATGAAGACGAAGATAAGGGAACTAACAAACTAACATCCTGATTTATGGCACTTCAATATAATTTTCTCTGATCAAAATAAAAAGGGGCAATTAAATTCAATTTGAAAGGGCAAAATAAATAAAATAGAATACAGCCAGAATAGACATACCAAGTAAACAGTGCAAAGAATAAGAAATTTTTACAAAGTTCATTCACTAAACCTAACCATTACTTTCACTGGCATCAGTATTTTCAAGAAATCAGTTCTTTATCTGAATCTTTTGTACAACTGGAAGGAAAAGGGGACTTTAAATTTTTTTTTACCTGTCCTTTGATAAACAGATTATTCCTTCTAGATGACATTTTGTTAAATCAGTACTAATATATAACACAGCAGTTTTACTTCCTATAACATTTACATTACACATGTTAATCCATCATTTTTAATGTTTTGAATACAAATTTAAAACATTCTTTTTCAGCTTATTTTTTTCCATCATAACACAGCAGGCTCTCAGCACCACCAGTCTTTTATTTCCCTTTTTTGTTACAGAACAAACAGCGGGAGCTTCCCATAATGAAAAATACATTAAGTTCATATTTGAGCTGATTATTTGAAGTCAGTTGTTAACTTCTATTTGTCAAAGCAGTTTAATGCAATATCTACAAATTAAAAAGGGGAGTTCCATCATTTGCTGGGCCAAAATAGTATCACTGTGACTTTACATGTACAGGAATGAACAGGTCTAGCTGAAAGTCTAACTTATTTTGAATAAACTTTTATATGTATGCACAAAGGAAGCATTGGCACCTGATTAACCTTGGGTTGTTAGCAGGTGATAATAATACTTTACTAAATTGGGGAATTATTAACAGCCTTTGTTTTCTTTTTTTCAAATCTCCATGGTATTTTGTTTTAAGTGTCAAACTAGTAGTAGTAGCAGCAGCAGGTTTCCACTGAAGGAAAAAACAAATGTTTAAGTCTGAATCTCACACAGAGAACAAGAAAGAAAGTTTGGTCAAGCTTAAAGGTTTCCATGTCACTAGATGCAAACCATTTTTGAATCTGACATCCTAGATTCGGCACACCACATTACAGCAACCAAATCTGATTCTATTCACCACTGAATTATTTTTCCATCTTCAATACATATGTAAATACCATTGTTTTCATTGCCACTTTTGTGTTTACACTGAAAAGAGAATAGAGTGTTTGTGATTACTCATTTTAAGCAACATCTTCTCCAGAAGAATAGGGATACTGATAAATATGCAGCTGAAATACCTCAACTATCATTTTGTTCTCTTTTTCATGTTCCCATTCTTTTCTATCTAAAAACTATTTCTCTAAACTTGGGAAGTACAGGATCAGGATAACTAAAAAGTGATTACAGTTATCCAGTGAGAGGCTATTGTACTACAATTTTTTTTAAAAAAAAGGAGTGTCAAAATTAACAAAGTTAAAGTCACATTCTTGGCTACAAAGCATTATGAAAGCTAACTATTTTACAGAGCTGTAACTTTATAAGCAATCATGTTAACATAAATGGGGGGGGAATCAAGGGGTAGCAAACTAGATTGACTTCAAGACTAATTTTATCATTAATCTTGTGTGGATACTTACTGCCTAAAGAGCATCTCAATGTTTTTTCCCTTCTTGGAAAGTGCAAAAAATAATTATGAAGTCATGACTGTGATTTGTGGTCTTTAGTTATAAAAGCTTTCCCTCAACTATTGCATTTCACATGAACTCAATCAGTTTTCACATTGAGAGTTTGATTCAACTGCAGGTCACTGGACACATTACTTAGATATGTTGGTAGAATGCTTTAGTTTATATAGGATAAGTCTGCAAGGTAAGATTTTAATTTTCATCTGTTTAATTGGTAATAGCACAAAGCATTTTCTGCATGCTAATTCAGCAGAGTGTCCTATTGCTCTTGGTGAAACTTATTTCTAACTGAGTACAGGACTATAGCCCAAATTCTTTATTTCCTTTGTGCATGTGTGTGTGTGTGCACACGCACACACACACATACACACACACAAACACATGATTAGAAAATGATATAAAATCCATTTTTGTTCATTGTTCCCTTTCAGAAACATTTTAAACAATTATCTGATTACACATTAAAAAAACCACTGCATTTAATCAAAATTTACCAAATCAAGACTCACTGAATTAAATGAACAATACTGAATGCTTAATGCTTTGATGCTATCAGGATGAGATGAAAGTTCAGCATATATATAGATCTTTACTAGAGTTAACTTACACAGCTATTCTTGAATTTTAGCTAAGACTTTTAATATTAATTCTGAGGTTAGGGTTGCCACTTATTACATCATGATAATATTTTCTTACTATATAATATACGTAAAAGCATGGTAAAAAGATAAATTAATGAGAAGTACATATTATTTGGCAAATTATATGGAGTGGTGTCAAAAAGGTATGCACTCTGTATATACTTCTTCTTTTCTCTATTAAGCAACCACATCAAATTATCCATTTCCAAAAGAAATAGACATTCAATTAACAGACAATGCACAGTACTCAGTTCAGTAGAAGTTAAAAAAGAGTTTAAAAAATAAACCAATAAATACTAAAATGCATAAACAAGCAAGAGCATACATAGATTGAGAATATATCACCTAATTCTGAATGAAGTTTAATTAAAATTTCTCTTTCTAATTTTTTTTTTAAAAAAAGCCCAAACATGACAGGGACATCAACTTTTTAGTTATAAAATATACCTCGGGTAGGATCAACTTCCTATGCTTTTGTAAAACTTATCTCGTCATCTCATCCTACTCAAATCAAAATCCACACTAATTTAACTCCAGAATTAAAACTATTTCCTTATAATCTATCAACTGTGTTAAAATAAACTACCTCAGAGTTAAGGAAATATAAGAGGGTGAGGGGGTGAGAAAGGAAGGGAAAGAAAAAAAATCTCCTTTTAAATACCTTGCAAAATAAATCTTTGTAAATTTGAAATAATAGTAATAGAAATCCATTGTTTCTTAAGTAGCCAATACACACCTAACGTTCGGTGTTGCGAGCAAGCAGGGAAGAAGACACTTGCACTTAAATCTTGAAGCATCCCGTCCTGATGAACTCAGAGAAACTATATTCTGCCATCAGAAAAGTACTTCCTCCAGAACACCAAACAATTGCATGCTCTGCTGTGAAGGAGAGCAAGCCCAGTTCTGGCTGTAGGCAGTCTCCTGAGGTACAATAATATAAACCTGATCAATTGCAATTAAAATCTGAACAGAGGCTTGGAACGTTGAAGTCTTGGTGCATTAGTTCTTGCCAAAAGCAGATGTGATTGTGGGCTGGAAGCAATTTCTCCTGGTAATTTGTGATGACATTGGATAGAGCAGCCCCAGAGTCCCCAAAGACAAACTCATCAGAGGCTCTAATGTATGCATGACACATGAGGTGGCTCTTTTAGAGCTCAATTAATTGGGCTGAACATTAAGACAGCAAGTTCAGGACTTTCCCCCCCCCTCCCTTTCCCCCTCCCTTTTTCTTCCAGAGTGCCTTTTTTCCCCTTTTCCTTTCCTTCTTTAT
>JANHFO010005380.1:263331-281875 GCA_032468095.1 Pareas carinatus
CCCGAGGGAGCAGGTTTCCCGCCGCTTGACAGCTGATTTTAGCTGTCAAAAGCGGCTTTACGCAGCCTGGGGCTGGCAGACTGCAAAAGTCCGTCCTTCGAAGCCCACAAGTCCACCGGAAGTCTGGGTGCTATATTTTTTGTGTTCTGAAATATTTGTTGCAATTTGTATACTGTATCTTAGTTGTAATCCTTTCAGAGTTGCTTAATTGGAGCAGAATGTAAGTATAAGTACATAAATTAAATTGTGAAAGTTGTTTGTCTTCTAAATTGTGACTTGCCTATGAGATTTCATCAGAATACTAGAAGAAAGGTTTCTATTGCTTTATCATTTCTATAGTAAGTAATGTGAGTCAAATGGCAGCTAAACAATATTCTATAATCCTAACATACTTCCCTTAAAAAAAGAAAAAAGAGGAAAAATAATTTTATATAGGTATATTATATTTGGCCTGCAAAAATCTGGATGACCTCTCAATGGCAGCAAAGAGTTACTGAAAACTCTGCTACTTTCCTGCCATATAGTAGTCATCTAGATTTTGCAGTTTAGCTATTCTATGGACTTCAGAATTTTCTGCCAATTTCTTCCAGATACATTAGTTGAGCCATAGATTATCCATCAATGCTTTCCAAAGGTTAGAATTTTGCAATTCTAATATTTTTGACTGTTGATGAAAAATTGTGGAGGTTTTTTTTTTGTAGAATGCCTTACATGTGGATTTAACACAATCAATATACCTTGGCTATATTCTGCTTTGTGGTAGGGCATTCTTCTCAACGATCATAGTTGCCAATTTTAAAAAATCATCTTTAGTCTAGGGGGATTTTAAAAAAGTACTAGGCAGTCCTTTTATGATACTTTGATAAAGAATGTTGGTAGGACTGTTTTTTTCTCCTTGGTTTGTTTTGCTTTTAGAGTCATTAGTCTCTTGAGTAATGAAGATTCTTGAGTCTACTTTGCCTTTCTTGCCTTTCCTCTTCCTATATGATAATAGTTGCATGCCTGCATAGGAACATGTCCAGCATGGCAAAACCAGAACACAGAGAAGCCCGATCAGATGTCTTACTTGCCACTTCTTTTCCCCTTTAGGGAATGTGAGTTCATCATCCTAATACAGCTTGCC
Organism: Pareas carinatus; assembly: GCA_032468095.1. Lineage (NCBI taxonomy): Eukaryota > Metazoa > Chordata > Lepidosauria > Squamata > Pareidae > Pareas > Pareas carinatus. The sequence continues at coordinate 264,455 of JANHFO010005380.1, forward strand.
ATGCATCTCTGAAGCTCGTTTCCTATTGTCTTCCTTCCTGTCACTTGATCAGTTTGATTTTTAGATAGGATGGAACAGTCTTCATGCACCTGGGGAAGAAAATGTCAAACAAGTTTTGCCCAGAGTAAAGAATTCAAGTTGAGGAACTCTGGAAGGGCTTGTGTATTATAATGTTTAGCAGTGAGGAGCCTGAAGGACTGTGCAAAAACATTTGAAAGAGGCAAAATGTATGTGTGGAAGCAAGAATGAAGCACCTCTCTTTGAATTTTTAAAAGACCCATACCTTTTGCAAGACTGCTTCACACTTGAATTCAAAGAGAGGTGCTTTGTTTGCACGCCCACATGTTGCGAAGCGCTTCTTTCAAATGTTTGCACAGCTGTAGGAGCCACTTCAGTAGAAATAAACCCAGCTGTCATTGCGAGCCTGTTTTGGAGAAATTGGTTATGTGGCCCAAAGAATGTCAGATTCTCCAAAAAGAAAACTATGATGTTTTGCTGAAAGCTGCCATTGGTATCTGTTTACTTACCAAAGTTTGGAGGAATTGCTTTTGTAGGAAGACAAACATTTGATTTCCATGGCATGAATTTGCTGTGATCTTTCTTCTTTTTAAAAAAATAAATTTGTATCCTGCCCAACTCTCATGACTCTGGTGCCCAAAACATTTGATTGATAAATAAGAATGGCCACAGCCAACCATGCACTTGGATTTTTAAACTTTTCGTTTAGAATTTCAAAGAAAGGGGTAGAAACTGCAGATTATATTTAACTCCTTTCTAGAAATTCCAAAGGGGACCAAAATGTGGCATTGCGATATGCATTTCTTTCTCTCTTTTTTTTAAAAAAAAAGAAAAATAGATGAGTTAAGCCTTCAACTGCTTGTGTAAAAAATAAAAATAAAAAACCAGATGAATGCTTAAAATATTATCTAGCTGTTTCATAAAGAATTTATTGCACACAAAGCAATTACATCCAGGTTTTGCCTTGTGAAAAGTTCCAAATACATATTAGACCAATGCTGTTATTAATTCCAAGTTCCAGGAGTTGGGCCTTTAGGCTATCAGCTGCTTCCATTGGGTTGCTGGCTGTGGAATGACCATTAGTTAGAATAATTGGGCTGAGATATTTGCTTTGTCAAATGAATAGCCATAAACAAATAATGGCAACTCTAGATGGAGTAACAATAAAAAGTGAGGAATGATACTGACTTGATAAAAATGTGATATGTTTGCCTATATATGCCCTCCTCCAACAAGGAGAATGCTGTAACCTGGTTAGTAATATAGTATCACCAGCAAATAAATGTATTCCTGATAGAGGGCAACAGCTCTACTGGTGATAACTTACAAGTAGAAATTAGTGCAGTAATTTGGAATGGATGTAGAAACATATACAGTGATAGAGATAAAATACATTCATATAGTAATATAACAGTGGCATGAAAGCACTGGAATATTCTTGCACATAATTTTCCAGGAAAATCATCAGAAACCGCAAATGTTATGTACATCATTTACTGAAAATGCAGTATCCTCATTCTGATTAATATGATTAATAAATGATTATTATAATCATTAATGGTTATGAATGTATCTTATGCTTATATGTGCATGACAGAATGAATGTACTTTATGATTATGAATGTGTCTTTATGATTGTAATCACAGTTTGTTTATTGTATGTATGTAGTTGTAGAGCAGTGATAGTGAACCTTTTAGACACTGAGTGCCCGAATGAGTTGCGGCTAATGAGTCGCAGCTCGTGACATCATTGCCTGATGCCGCTACTCCTTTCTGTGCATGCTCAGCTCTGAGACGATGCTGGGGCGACTTGGCTCATATGCCAACAGAGAGGTTTCTGCGTGCCCCCTGTGGCACATGTGCTATAGGTGTGCACACACTGGTATAGAGCATGTACACTAGAGACAAATACCTTGTGTGTCCAGATACACTTGGGCAATAAATTCTGATTCTGATTCTGTATAGTGACATCAATGACACAAAAGCATATATCAGGTTACATTCAGGTGTAAAAATGTCTGCGTGTGTGTTTGTGTGAGTGTGTATATATTTCAGGAGAATGGGTTTTGAAGGTTGAAAACCTGATACTATTCCATGTCGAGGTTTTATATGCAGTGTATAACCTTGAGGAGGAATATAATGGATAGGTTTTTCAAAATGCATTCTCCTGTGATGATTCCAGATTTCACTTAGGACTTTTCCTTGGACTTGCTGCAATGAAGGAACATATAAGTTTAATCATCTTTTTAAAATATAAAATCTTATTTCCTGTTCAAAGAAAACCTGTTTTTTTATAAGTGAAGAAAACTAGAGAGTTTTTTTAAATTAACAAGACTGTAGTTTCTTCTTAAAATATAGTCTGGATTGATTTCATATCATTTAAAATATATTTGAATACCTTCAGAACTAAAAAAAGCAGCAACTTGTAGATAGTTTTCTTTTTTAAAGGTTAGTGTTCTTTTTACTTTTGTGTGGTTTTGTGGTTCTGGATATCAAATATATTTCTATGTGCAAGTACAGTAATTTGTTGTAACTAATTATTTTTTCTTCTGTTCTTGTGTGTCCTAGACTTGGGGTCTGCATGTACAACTTCTTACAGTTTTCTTGTCAAAGATTTTCAAAAACAGTTTATCATTGTCTCTGTCCTAGGGCTCAGAGAAAGTGATTGGCCTGAGGTCCACAGCTGGTTTAAGGTGGGACAAGAAAATTGTTTCTTGGTTTCTAGTATAGTAACCACTATACCAGATTGCTCACTATTAATAATTAATAAATGAATTATCTCCAAATTGTATTGGGCAGTTAGGTGGTCCATCCTGGTCCAGTCATATTTAAGATAACTTTGCATCTCATGTCTTTAATGAGGAGAGTTCCTGGCTCCTTTTAATTGATTTCTGTTGCTGATGAAAGTTTGTCCTATTTAGCCATTTCTGCTGTGTGTGTGTGTGTGTGTATCTCCTTATAGAATGAATGTAGCAGAATTATTGTGTGGAGGAAGGAACATACCTTTATTAAAATTTTCCTATTTTAATTCTGCCTGGGGTACGTTCTCTACTTTTTATCTTTCCAGTTCACTTTTGCCTTTTGGCTTCATTAGCTTGCTTACAAAGAGCACCCCAAGTCTTCCAATCTGGAATAGTTTCAATAGAGTTAAAAACTTTAAACCTACAGTAATGATATTTGGGGTTGAGTCATGTGTATTTATCCACCCAGCTGGATTTTTCTCTGTTCCTTTGAAATCTTTTCTTCTTGCTTCTCATAAGGAGTAAGATGTCTCTATTTGCAGTGCTTCGCTTGACTGGATCCAAATAGCGCTTTGAAATGGGGTAGTGAACAAGCAAGGTTCTCCTTTGAATGATCAAGCTGGAGATTGTGGATAAGGGTGTGATGAACTGAATCAGAGTTCTGCAGTTCAGTGAAAACCTTATGCTGCATGTTTAAGAAATGTGCCAGTGATGTTACATTGGGAATGAATGATCTGCCATTCTTGGGATGCCTGATTAGTGTAGAAAATTGTTGATGGATGTAGAACTAAAGCATCTGAACAAGGACTTTGGTTAGGAGAAGGAAAAATATAGCATCAAGTTGTTAAGGAGGCCAAAATGTACCTGAAAGTGCATTGGGGAGACTTCCGGTGGCTCCGCAGACGCTGTAAGATGGACTCTTTGGGTCCGCCAGCCCCGCGATCGCGTTAGCCACATTGACAGCCGAAAATCAGCAGTCAAGCGGAGGAAAAACCTTTCCCCTGGGAGAAGAGGGAAAGGTGAGCAGCCAGATCTGGGTAGAGCTCCCCTGAGGCCCCTGAATTTATTCCTGGGGCCGAAAGGGTGAGAGCTCCCCAGGCAGATCTGGCAGAAGCTCCGCATCCGGGACGATTCTGCTTTATGCAGAAGAAAGCGTCGCGACCATCTCTGATCAAGATCTTTTTTACTACAGTTTTCTGAAATGGACAGAGCAGAAGCAGGATTTCTGGCAAGTATTTTTTTTTCCGACTTAACTCAGTGGATTAAGTTTTTTTCTAAAAGGAATGGAGTTACATTGTATCAAAATGGCGCTGCATGATGGCTGTGAAAACGAAACCGTTTGAAGTGAGAGTGAAAGCCCTTTGTTCAAAGTGGAACTCTGGCTAACAGCTCATTAATAGTTTGAAGCTGTGGATTTTACATACGAAAGGAACTATATGATTGATCTTTTTCAGAAGTATCCAAGTGGAGTTAAAGCAGAGGTGGAATATTTAAATCTGGACTTATAGTGAGTGCCATAAGGAGTTCCACAAATGTCTAGTTGTAGCAGTTTAATAAAGAAAAATGTCTCCTTCATTTTAATCAGCGGAATGGAGTTGCTGCTGTGTTCACTTTGCTTAAAACAAGACGGTGGTTAGAGTTTTATCCCATCTTTATTTTTGGCTATCTCAAGTTGGTGAAGATACCTGCACCTTTGGTTTTCTACACAATAACAACTTTGTAAGATAAGTTGAGCTGAGATAGAGTGACTGACCCTAAGTTACCCAGCAAGCATCCATGACTAATACAGCCCAAAGTCGCAACCTCCTATTTTTTAGACAGCACTTTAACAGTGTACCAAACTAACTCTCTGATGTCTAGTAAAGCACATCAGCCATACCATAGTGATTTGAACTGAAAGAGCTGTGACAAAAAGCACCTTATGAATGCCTGGAACATTTTGGTCATAATATGTAGGACTTGCTGATGTCGGCTGTGTCTTGAATGCTTTCTTGAAACAGAGGACACTTTACATGCCCTATTTCAGTGATGAGGCACTCAGTGCCACAATCAATCGCAGCCAATTGTGATGTTATTGTCCAGCATTGCTACTTTCTTTTTGAACATGTGCATGGCCTTGAGATATCATCACCTAGCGCTGCTATTCTCTTCTGAGCATGCACATGATGCCATGATGTCATCTCCCAGCGCCGCTACTGCTACTCCCTTCTGAGCATGCATGACTCTAGGGCAACTTGGTTTTGAGCATGTGCGACTCTGGGATGATTTGGTTCATTTGCCAGCTGAGAGGGCTCTGCATGCCCACTGTGGCACACATGCCAAAGGTTCACCACCACAGCCCTATCTATACAGTATATGTGTGTATACATGTATGGAGAGAGGAAAAGAAAGAGATTGTTATGAACTCAGTGCACAAATAGAATTGGAATTTCTATAATGATTTAATGATACTTCTGGTGTCACTTACCCTTAACGTCTGATACTGATAGGTATATCTTCCTCTTTTATTAATTATAGTAATAGGAGCTAACAGGTTTGTTCAAAACACCATTAATAAAAGTCAGCTTAATTATTTTTCCATACTTGGAGTACTGAAGGTAGCAAAACAAGAAAAAAAAGATTGCAAATTTAAATGAAAAAACCCTGTTAAAGGAGGGAAATAGCAGTTAAAAGAATTGATACAATTCAAAGGACCTGGCTGAAGAACAAGCCTTACAATAAGGAAGTGTTTCTCAAACTCTGCAACTTTAGGAGGTGTGGACTTCAACTCTCAGAATTCCACAGTCAGCATGATCTAGCACTCTTTCGAAGAACACCAATCTATTTTTACAAGAAGCCTAGTAAAACTTGATGAGAGATTCAGAAAGCATCAGTTAAGGCACCCAGCAGACACATTCCTGTAGGGCAATGTTTCTAAAGCGCCAGCATCTAAAAGATGCATGAACTTCAACTCCCATAATTCCTCAGCCAGCCAGATTGAAAAGAATGACCCACTACGATTAATTTCTCAAAATTGAATGTATAGGATATGGCAACAATACTCATTGAACAAGGTTAACATCAACATTCAAAGAAAACATTTAATTTGTAATACAAATTAAAAAAACAAAATGTTAGAGAACACTACAATGTAGTTAAAAAAATAAGAGATAAAACCAAAATGGAACAATTCAAGAAAGAATTGTTGACCTTCACATTTCCTGTGGAGAACATAGAGACTGAGTGAATGGGATTTCAAGAGAATAAGCTCCTTGTGTAGCACACCTATGACCCAACCCTCATGTGGGATGTGATAACAACAGGGATCCCAACTTGAGCATGCCCTGACATTCAAACACATGCAGATAAATTTGCACAAGTTGTGCTGTGTGTATATGAACATCAGTCCAGCACTCATGTGACCCAGTTCCCCTCTATTCCCCTCTCTCAAGTTGTGCTGCCAAGCTGCAAACTTTAGGGCCCACTGGTATACAAGACAGCAAGCAGACACTCCAGCATTCCAAAAGGTGGGAAGTGGTTAGGAGGCAAACAAAAACAGAAGATGTGAAACTGACTAGTATTGCCTCTTTCCAGCCTGCAGGCACAGTCATAGTTACATGGTTTCTCATATAGCCACTTCTTCACTTAGTGGCAAAGTTGCCAGTTCCAATTAGGGTCATTAAGTAATGACCAATAAGCTGCGCTTTTTTATCGGTTAGCTTATGGGAATGGTGGCTTTTTAATTATTATTGCTTAATAATTGAATTTTAATTTAATTATTGAGTTATGCTCTCCTTTTTCCGTCTGCTCTTTTATGTTATTCAAGCATGCATATTTATTGACAGAAGATAACACTTTCGATATTTGATAATGTGGCCTTCAAAGGAAGAAAATGTATTCTACTACAGAGTTGCTAGATTTCAAACATAGCTTCTTATGCAACTAATTTACAGTTTCAAATATAATTTTCATCTTTAAGGTTCTTGAAGACTTTTCATTCCTCAGTATTTAATGATACTTTTCCATTTCTTTTCATATATCACCTTTTTGTGCATATGTTTTTTTTCACTGCTTTGCAAGTAGAACTTAATACCTCTTTTATCAAGAAATTATGTATTTTTCTTTCTTCTGATGAATCATGTCTTATTCTCAGAGACTGCCTGAACAGGCTAAGATAAAGTCAGGAGCTTGTGTTCAATCTAAGGTGGGAATGGAAATCACTGTCTCCAGGTCACCAGCATTATGTCAGAACCTGAATACTAAACTGTCTCTCATATAAAAGTTTAAGATAAAATCTTTTTAAAAGAACCTGGTAAATTCAATCTTTGTGAAGATGCCTAAAATCTGTTTAGAAAATCTGCTTATATGTCTGAGCCCAGAGTCTCAGATGTATAATTAAAAAGTAAGGCTATTATAGTTCAATGATCTTGCAAATTCAAAACATTTAATGTCATATTTTCTCTAGAACCTAAGACAATAAGTTGTTGTTTTTGAAGTAAAGTCTGCCAAAATGAGTTCTTATTCATTAATATTCAAATAAATCGTGTTTGAATCTAGTTCCATATTTTCCTCATTTTTAGGCATAAAAATGAATTTATACATACTTGGAGACTAGATATTCAGTATTTATTATTATGAGCTTTAATGTTTATTATCTAAATTTCCCTATATTGTATAGTAAAGCATGAAATATTTGTAATAGTATTAGATAATATCAGAACATACACAGAGACACTGACATACACAGAGATATATATGCGTGTGTGGGGGTTGTTTAATGTATAAGCTGCATAAGTTGTATGTTCATGCCACTGTTGATTGTGGCCAGGTATTCCAGTTTTGCCAGAGGTGTCCCAACACAGGGTAAGTCATGCTGGATCCTAGGTCCATTCCTCAAGCCAAGAAACTGTCCCAGAGCTTATCCTGGCCATCTGGCCAACTAGCAGCAAGCAAACAGCAAAAGGCTTGTGTCAGCCACAGTGCAAGAAACAGATTCAGAGTCTTGCCCTGGTATTTGAGGAGGGTAACCACATATGATCTGTCAGAATTGGATCAGCAATTAGATGTTATAAAAGATACTGAACTCTCTAATTTCTTGCTTCCCTCTTGGGACTGACCACATTTTTACAACCCCCAAGTGAGTGCCCTAATTTGAAGATTTGAGGGAGAGCCAATATCCAAAGGGAGAGATATAGCCAGAGAAATTGCATCAAATTATTATCTCTCAATTCTTCCAAGGTTTTTTTCCCCCACTTATTACATCCAGGAATATATCTTGGGAAAATGGAAGGCAGAAATTCACTCTTGTGGTCTTTTCCTGACTAATAGTGAACTGAATTGCTTACCATTAATTTGACTGGACTTGAAAATCTTTCTGCACACAATAGGACCACATTATAGGAATCAGAAATATTTAGAAAGGAACTCTCTGTGATGAAACAGCTTTCAAATATTGTCATTGAGACTCATACTTGGGCAAGAGCATTTTGCCTTCAGAACCTTGAGAAACCGAATTGTGGATTGCCATTAAGAAATATCCAAGAAAAGTCCAGAATCGCCCTGGATAGCCAAATAGGTGGTGTGCAAATTTAATAAATTAATAAATACATGTGTGCAATTAATTAAAATTACCATTTCCTAGTTATTACTCTTGGAGAGTAATAAGTAATAAGTAAAGGTGAGGAAAATCCTCAGGGACGACTTACACCCTGGGTCAGCCCTTCTTTACCCCCCTACCATCAAGCAGAAGATATAGAAGTATAGGCAACCACACAAACAGGCTGAAGAACAATTTTTATCTGTGAGCTGTCAGACTCCTGAATGAAAAATAATAGAATAATAACGTGGCATCTGCATGTGTTTTTTTGTGGGCGGGGAGCGCACGAAGGGAGACTCAAGACAATCTCAGTGTACACATGCGGTAGTATGACAATAAAAATGTCATTTCTTTTCATTTCACGAAATCTGATCATGAAGCAGCATAGCAGAGTCACTTGGGACAGCTTTTGGCCCCATCAGGTTTGTACCAAGGGTCTGTTCTACCCAAATGACATGACCCTAAGAACCTCTTGCTCATTTAAATCAAACAGCCCAAGTTCCATTTCGTCTGTTATTCTGTTAATAGGATTGTTCTGGAATTACTGAAAAACAGAACATTGGGTATAAGCACTCTAAGAACATAGTCTACATTTCAAAAAAGCAAGGTTGATTAATGTTTAACTGCATGAAAAGATTCTTCTATTGCTTATTTAGCACTCTTTTTGATATAATTCAGAAACTTTCTCTTACTAGCATGTCTGCCTCCATTTAATATTTTTAATTTAGTTGTAAAGAAAATGAAAAATACTGATGATGTTCATATCCTCCTTATAGTTTTAATTTAGTTGGATCAGTATTTCATTTACTCTCTTGTTCACACCTGAGCTAAAAGAACTTGGACTGATTATATAGAAGTAATTTAATCTGGAATGGTCTTATCTTAACCTTGTAGCACCTGTTCAAATCAGATAACTTCTAGATTGAAAAGTCAGTTAGCCACAATCTTCCATTTTTATACAGATGTCTTGTTTGGTTGGGGTTTTCCTCGGTATCTATATATCAGTATCAGGCATAAAACAATGGACCACAGTAACTATAGGTTTGAAAGCATTAGTTTCTTCATTTTCTTGACTCTTACAGAGACTGAAAATCAATACTGTCTCTTTGCTAGAGATGGAGAGCCACTGCTGATTCAATGGAAATGGGCACTCAAGAGCAATTATATAGTTTCACAATGTTTACCACAATATCCTAGGGTTCTGTATAATGAGCACTTATTGTTGCTGCTTCTAAAGTCATGTAGGATTTCTTAGTGCTAGAAATAGTGGTTCTTTTGTAAATGAAAAAGGGATAAATATCATGGAATAGTATCGGTTGTATGAAAATTATCATGTAATGGTGTGAAAGTTATAATACTTTTTGATTTGTCTGTCTGGCCTTTAGCAACAAATGTAGTAAGCATTGGATGTTCTATGGATATCAAAGAAAACATATTGTAAAAAAGAATGAAAAAATTTGATGGACATAAACTTAATGTGAAGGTTGATATTCTCTTTTGAGCAATTGTCAACTTTAAGAAAATACTGATTTAAGAAGTCATTAAGATATATTTTGAGGTACATTTGACTTTTGCATGCATCTGTAGAATATGCAGGGAAAATATACTAAGTAGGATAGGCTGGTAATGGACCTCTATTGGGGCTATTATATCTGGGTTGCAAAACTCCAAATGATCACTATATCAAAGCAAGGAGATTTCTTTATTTTCTTGCTGTCCTCTAGTAGCCATTTAGATTTTTACTGCTCAGATTAATGACTGGTGTTTATAGGTTTTTTTTCAGCTAAATAAGGAAAATTATGTAATGAAACCATTTATATATTGAATCACTGTCCAATCAATCATGGAAAATTAGTTGGAAATAAAATGACACATGAATTTACATACTGAATATGGAATTCATCTATTGAATCATTTGAATTCAATTAGTCCATTTTCTTACATATATTTTTTATCCCCAAGTTATGACTCTCCCTTCTCCAACTCATCAAAAAGTTCTGACTAGAATGGATCCAATCTTTATCTACTAATCAATTATCTGATATAAATTTGGCACTTTCCTACCCTTTATTTGAACAACTGCCTTTGAAGCTCTAACCACATTACATCTTTTGGCTGCACCTTCTAAAGCTGTATATTATTACACAGGTAGAGAAAAAAAGAAAATCTAAATCTTATAATATGCAATGTCTTTATTAAGATCATTGCTCTTTCTTGAATATGGAGAAATAGACAAAGATGATATTGATATTCCAAATGAAACTATACAGTGTTTTACCTCACCTCCAGCTGATAATTTCATCATAATAAAGTTTGAGTATGAATTCCTCTCTTTATTTGTATGTGTTTGTCTTGTTAGTGCTGATTCACATTTTCAACTGAAAATTACTTAAGAACACTTTCATGTTTGAAATTTAGGCCAGGGGAAGATGTTCATTCTGTAAATGCAGACAGCAGCTAATAATAAAATAAAATAGCTCCCATCCAGATGTTAATTATAAATTCTGACTTTAATGGCATCTTAGACAAAAATCACATTCACTCAGACTTATTGAGAGATGGAAGGGACTTTGTTCCATATACATTGATATGTGACTTATGATCGTTCAGACAGGCAATCTCTCCTTCCAGTAAAGTAGATCAATTTTTTATCTTTTTCAAAGAGTGATTCATAAAGATAGTCTTGAGAGGCATCAGAATTCCTGCCTTGTTTATCTTGCCCATGCATTTTAAAATCCACGATAGTAGTAATCTTATTTCCACATTTGAAGTTTATTTAGAAGGCTAACCTTGATTAGTTCCTCATCTCCAGAGCTACCTTAGCTATATATGATTCAAATGATGTACCACTCAATTGTTTTGTTCCTTCTAGTTTTCATTGTCCAAAAAAAGAACTTGACTTGATACATATTATTTAAAATGATTTTCTAATGTTGGACAGATGACTGTAATTTAAAAACTCAAACTGATATAAAAAGCCAGGTATTGCTATCTAAGACATTTTATCTCATTGACAATGTTCCACTTTAGGTTCAGCCTATATTGCTGACCAAAGAACCATGACACCCTTTAAATGCTGGACGATTAGAATGACAATGCAAAGTCTTAGGGGAATTCTCCTTGGGATAATATTTTGTAAATATAGTTGTCACTTCTTTTTCAAAGGGGAAAAACTTGAAAAATAATCTAAAACACAGAAAAGAAAAATGCTAACTTTGAAAGAGAAAATAGACATTACAAAAAATTGAGACTATTAGAAAAGATTCAATGAGTCAAACATGCATTGAGAAAACTTGCATTGAGACTATTTATACAATGGATTACTTCAGAAAGCTCTTTTGTATCATTCAAGAATATCAAAAATTCTGCCACAGAGTTTAATATCTCTGTAAAATTTCCATTCTGAGACAAGCTTCTTCACTCCTTAATTGATTTTGTAAAATTTGAAGGTGAATGTATATGATTCCTTGAGGGTTGTTTAACTGCTAAACAATCACATGTGAATCTTGAGATTAGTTTGCTTTTATTTGCTACCTCTACTAATTTAAAAGTTTCATCTTATATCCTCTTCATGAAATTAAATTGAAGCATTAAATTCAGTTGCTGTTGAATAGCCTACAATGGTTTTGTGTCTCTCGGTTTCAACATGATGTCTCCTGTCTACAGAAATAACTTTGCTCAACTGATATTTTAGTTCACTTTGAATACAGTGCAACAATTTTTAAGTGGGTTTCCAAGTGTTTCCAGGACACCACCACCAATAATTTAAAAAGTTGAGAAGTAGCCAAAAAGCTTGATAACATCCACATATGCAATTGTATTAGTATTTCATAAATTATCCCATTGCTAAAGACATTTGTAAGAAGCAAGAATGCCTTTACTTCATTCCAGCTTTTCTGTTTACCTAAACAACATATTCAACACAGCTACACAAGCACAAAGAATTTTGAGGATAGTAGTGAAATGGAAGCATCATTTGATAAAGATTTAAAGGTTGATTCAGAGGATTGTTAATAGATGACACAGCTCCTGGTTAAAGGAGTTGCAAAAAACCACCAAGCTCAGAGGGAATCAAGAACCCCATTATTCAGACAAAAGTGCAACTCATGAGTGAAGGCAAATATACATGTCCCGGAATAATGTTAGTCTTTCAATCTTTTGGGTTCATGCTGTAGCCCTTCCTCAGGGAACCTCTCTCCTGCTAGAAGCACAACTAAAACATGAACTACTCCATGGAATGATCTGCTTCGTACTCACTCCCATATTCTTCTTTTTTTGTGCCTAATCGTGGTCGTGCTGGACTTGTACTGTACCTTCTTTGTACTCATGGATCTCTAAAAACCAAAAATCACCATAAAGGCAAGGAACGCAAAATATGGTCACCGTTTATTATGTAAAAAATCTTGTTCTCTTCTGTGTAATATGAGATTTTAGTTATTGATTTGGAATACGCATTTCCCTCCCATCAAATATTTTATCTTTCCTCTCTACTACAGAAAAGAAGTTACAGAGGCTTATCAAAGAAACAGCAATTATTCCACTATTTTCAGCTAGGAAAAACCAGATGGAAAATGACTCTATGAATCAACTGATGATTAAAAATACAAAATTGAGGCAAATAAGTGACAAAAATGCATATAAGGACTGCAACAGGAAGCCCTCCTGTGTGTTAGATTCTTAGTCAAATGACAGCATCCAAAAAAATTCTTCAGACTAATCAAATTGCCTAAAAATAAATAAGATATGCTAAATTGCTGGAAGCGACAAAGTAGGGCAGTGTGTAAAAAAGTTGTAACTCAATCCTAGAGTGTAGATTTTTCCCTCAGGTATTATTTGTAGTCTATACAGGTAGTTCTCAACTTATAGTAGTTCATTTAGTCCTCGTTCAAAGTTACTATGACATTAAAAAATTTAATTTAGGATCATTTATGACAGTTAGAACCTTTGCAGCATCCCCATGATCATGCGGTCAAAATTCACATGCTTAGCAACTGGTTCATATTTATGACTGTTGCTGTGCCCCAAGGTCATGTGATCCCCCTTTGTGACCTTTGGACAAGCAAAGTCTAATTTGCACAGACCTACAGCACTAATCCATCATGAAATGGGCTTGTCCAATCCATATCCATGGTGTGAAAGTTGTTATTTGTATTGTCAACCTCTGGCAGTAGAAACATAGTGATTTTGCTCCCAAAACAAAATGAAGTTTGTGAAGCACTCTGACTCCAGAGAGTATTTTATAGTAAAAGTGACTTCATAGCATATATTTTTGGAAGATTTTGCATAAATTCCAGAATATCTGAAAGGTTTTTGAATCATATGGGTTTCATCTACTTTTTTAAAAAGCTAGAAAGGAATAGATTTCATCAACAGAGGCCATAAGATTTCTTTCCATTCAGCTAAGATTGTTTGCTTGGTTAGGTGCTTTCTAAAGCAAGGACCTCTGACCTTACAAGGAAAACAAAATAAAATAAATCCCTAAATTGTTTCCTGTTTTGCAAAGTCTATAGCTTACAGTTGGTGTTGACTGTATATTGCTAAAGTAAATGCTTCAAGAGCTGTTTGATTCAGGAGAGGCGTGGACAACCCAAGACTTTTCTACTAAGAAAGGGTTGAAAGATCAGGATGTATGTACAAAATAAATGCTCAAAAAAGCATTCTTCTATAGCACCAAAAGATCAAAAATGTTGCGTTTTGATCTTTCAGTATTCTATCATGGCTAGAAATGACATCTTGAAAGATGATTGTCCACAAGGCACTGTATGTAGGGAAACAATAACCCAAATAGAAATGGAACAAGCAGCATTTTTTTACTTGTTTCAAGATGTAAAGTCACAAACTATTTTTTCCTCAACAATTTAATTGGAATCAAATGATACATAAGTTTCAGATTGCATTCCTATAAGTGTTTTCCAATATATCAATAATTTATACTGTTCTCATGGAGGTAAATTCTAAAAGGTATCCACAGAATTCTTTTTCAAAACCAACCCCCTTATTTTCTTATATATTAGTTCCCATTCTTTGTTTTTTCCCTGCTAGAGGATCTATACATAAAAGTCATGAAGACAATCATGATTATGGACAGATTGTAAGTACAGAGAAAAAGGCATTTAACTATTTCGGTATCAACTGGTGCCCTCTAGTTTTTCTGAACCCTAATACTCTGATGGGAACAGACTGTGCACACTGAAGCAACCTTAACACCAGAAAAGAAACAAATCATCTACCCTACATCTTCTACAAAATGGAAATTCACACAATTTTATCAACAAATGCCTGACCTCTCAACCCACTAAAGCACAACCAACACAAGCTGTCAAAAGGTAACACTGGCATACATCAAAAACATCTCAAAAACATCCAACAGACTATTATAACCACATGGCATCACTGTGGCACACAAAGCAACTAAAGCCACCAAAATATCTTATGTGGCTACTTGGTCTTTTGGTTTACTTAAGAAAAAATATGAATAATCTACAAAAACCAGTGTAATGACTGTAACTGCCATTATGTAGGACAAACAGGCAGAAGACTGAGCACATCATGAACACCAACTAGCAGTCAGAAGATATGATGAAAACACCTTAGTTGCACAACACAGAGACAGACTTCACAATAGTTTCGTCTTGGAAATAGTGAGCATCCTAAACCAAGCTAAGTCCAAAAATGCTAGAAAATTCCTACTGTAGACTGGAAACCTATTACGAATATTTGTGTGAAACAGAAAAAAACGTTTTTTGATGATGATTATATGGGATAGAAGACAGACATGCTATAGCTGTAAGAATAAGAGGTAAAGTTATAATCACTGTAAAATAAAGCTAATTATTTGAATATTTTATTTCTTTTCTATTTTTCTGTGACTTTAACTTTTTTCTTCTTTGTCTATATTAGTTTGTTTTAGTTTTTGTCTTTTCTTAAAAAAAAATAATAAAAATTACCGTATATTAAAATGGATTCAAAATTTAGGAAGATGCAGCATATAGTAATTTTGCCTCATGTCCAGTTTGTTGAACATCTACTGAGTTCTGTCCTGGTTTATTATATGGTATGTGCATAAAATTCTTCAAGAAAGCATTAATGTGTGTGTTACTAGTGTGAATGTGTGGATTAATTTCCTATCTTAGTTGTATCTAATAGGTGATGGCAATTCTGAACTATTATCTGAAACCAATGTAACAGTTTATTCATTTCCATTGAATCATGTCTGATTATTGGAGACCACCTGTACACCCTGCAGAGTTAGGGAACATTTTTCAAAATTGGTTGGCCATTGTCTCCTTCCTAGGGTTGAAAAAGAGTGAATGGTCCAAGGTCACCCAACTGGCCTTGTGTCTAAGGTGGGACTAGAATACATGGTCTTATAACTTCTAATCTAATGACTTAATTGCCACAACAAACTATCTCTCAATTTAGCATCAGATGACTGATCCTGATTGAAGTTATCCCTTGCTTTCTGACTTTGGAAGGATGGAGGGCTAGGTCAACCTTGAGCCCCATTAGAATCAAACTCCAGGGTGTGGTCAAAGTTTGTATGCAGTACTGAAGTTTAACCACTGTGCCACTAGGGCTCCATGCTATATGGATTATTAACCTCAGTTTACACTGTATAATATTTTCTAGGGTAAATTATCCAAATGTGTATCTGCTTTTTTTCTGTAGCATGCCAAAAATTGTCTCCTTGGTACCTGGGATCAATTCTGCTTAAGCAGTCTAGAAGAGTGTTGCACTTTTCTTCCTGAGTCAAGTTCACTCACGATCTTTATCTTAGTTAACAATAAAAGGTACTACATATAATATTTTCCCTCCTGATCTTTGATGTAGCATGGATTTTTTCCCCCTTGGGATATTTCAATGTCCATGCTGAGGAATATTTTAAAATGTTCTGTCAGCTATGATGATCATGGGCCTGATTTAATTGATTTGGGGGCCATATTTACAGCAATGCATATATTGCATTTGGTATGTGCCACTGTCTATTGCTTGCACATTACCCTACCTGGTTGAATAAATCCCACAATTGGTGCTTCCTAAAGCATAAATTACTTAAATGATGCAAACATATAAAGCCTTTATTGAAAAAGCTATATCTTCATCCACCTAGAAGATCTTTCTAATTAAAGGTTAGATTTCCACATCAGGTCATGTTCAATCTAGGGTCTGTTTTCTAGCTGAGTAAGCCAGCATTATCCAAAGATACTTCCATGGTCATATGCTCAGCATGACTTTACATCAAGGTGCATAGAACACTGTTACCTTCCCATCAAAGTGGTATTTGTTCATCTACTTGCATTTACATGCTTTGTAACTGCTAGGTTGTCAGGGGCTGGGTCAAGAATGAGAGCTCACCCCATCACCACACCTACATCTTCTAGGTGAATGGAGATATAGCTTGAACTTTCTTGAACTGCCAACCTTCCAGTCAAAAAACCCAGCATCTTAACTGCTTGGTCACTGCATTCGTTTTCATAATTATAAGCCAATGTCAAATATTCTATTCCCGAACAAAGGAGCCCTCCAAATACATTGAGATAAAACAGGTTTTATATATCCATTTTAATAGTGGGGTGGATTCTCTATCTGGAATATGGCCCAGAAAATGTTTTAGTCATCTCAGTAGATGATTTACACTGAGAATTAGATGGAATGTAAATCTGCAAGTTTATTTTGGTCTTTTGGAGACTTTCAGAATCACCAACCATGTGTATTTCTGATTGTTTGGCAGAGTTGGGTCTTGGAAATTGTTTTGTAGTTGTTTTCTTTGTGCCTAAGTAATTATCTAGATTCCTATGCTGTTTAACTTCGCTTAATCTTCAATTCTGATAAACAGATGGATGAGGAAGAAAAAACTGAAATGAATTCCAGAGAAGACAGAGATGCTATTTGTAAAGTCCTAGAGATTCAGATGAGCCCAACTCCCTTTTAGCCTCTCATAAGGCACTGAAGATCTGGCTGCTTCCTCAAGATTGCAGTTTATTTATTTATTTTATTTATTTAGATTTATATAACGCCCTTCTCCAGAAAATTTTAACATTGAACTTTAACAATATTTACAAAATATGGAATATGAGGGGAAGGGAA
>JANHFO010005381.1:69494-80119 GCA_032468095.1 Pareas carinatus
TGAAATTCCACATATTGTAAGCTATTGTTTTGTATGTTATTGACCAATAAAAACTTTTTCTATTAAAAAAAAAAAGTGTTGTCTGAAAATCTTTTTAATAGCCCCTCAAAGACAACTATATCATTAGGCTTAAAATAATAATGAAAGGTACAGAAATCATTTCTACTACTTGCCAAAAATAAAGATTTATTGGTGATAAAGATATGTTTTTCAAAAGAAAAGTAAAGATGATAGCTTTTCAAAAAGATGAGAGCAAGCAAAAAGAAGAAGAGTGTGTAGGTCTGTACCTGGTCTTTGAAAGACTAAATTCTTAAAAAATAGCAAGGCCTGGAAAAACCTAATTTGATTTAATTTGATTTGATTAATGTTAAATATAGTTAATAATGATTATTCACCAGTTACATATTAAATATTAAACATTGGTCCTCTGTGTGGTGAAAAATAAAAATATAGTAACTCTTGAAAATCTCTGGGAGCTGCATCAGAAGCTTTCAAAGGACATAAGCAGTCCTAAGACTTCAGATTATGTACTTTTGCATAAACAATAGATTATTTATGGCAGGAGGACTGAAATACAAAACCTATTTTAAACACAGTATGTTTCAGTTTAGAAGTTAGCAATTTATTTCTAATATATTATAGAAATCTTGAAGCTTTTTTCATAGTAAAATAGTGACACATACAGGCATAAGAAGTGAAGCGAGCAATAGCATTTTTCTGTACATGGACCACTAACTATTATCCAGAAGCAAATTACTTCTAATACTGGAAGTGATACAGCAGCTACTAGTTGCCCCTAATACGATTGCTCTCCATTAATTATTTAATATTTTAAAGACTTCCTCAAGTTAGTGAGTATAAATCCATAATTGAGCTGGCAAATCTTACCCTTTTGGATTCAATTATTTGTTTAGAATCTCCCATCATTGTAAACTGCCCAGAATCACTTGGATGAGAAGGGTGGTGTAGAAATGTGATAGACAGACAGACAGACAGACCATTCAGCATCAGATGGCCATAATATACTGATTTAGTGTAGTTCATATTTGTGATCTGGTAGTGTAGCATCTCAGTGGTTAAGATGCTGAGATTGTCAACTGAGAATGTTATTTGGGATGAGTTTGATGCTGTGGCTCCCGAGGACATGGACAGGATTCTGGGGTGACTGAACGCAACCACATGTTTATTGGACCAGTGTCCCTTCTGGTTGGTACTGGCTTCCCAGGAGGTGACACGAGGCTGGCTCCAGGGTATTGTAAATGCTTCATTGAGTGAGGGGTTCTTGCCAGCTGCCTTGAAAGAGGCGGTGGTGAGGCTCCTCCTCAAGAATCCTTCCCTGGACCAGGCTGTTTTGGCTAATTACCGTCCTGTCTCCAACCTTCCTTTTGTAGCGAAGGTTGCAGAGAGTGTGGTTGCGCATCAGCTTCACCGGCACCTGGATGAATCTGTTTATCTGGATCCGCTCCAGTCCGACTTCAGGCCTGGGAACAGCACGGAAACGGCATTGGTCACATTGGTAGATGATCTCTGGAGGGGCTGGGATGGGGGTGTTCCTCTATCCTGGTCCTATTAGACCTCTCAGTGGCTTTCGATACCATCGACCATGGTATCATGCTGCGCCAGCTGGGGGGGGTTGGGAGTGGGAGGCACCGTTTTATGGTGGTTCTCCTCCTACCTGTCTGATCGGTCATAGACAGTGTTGGCAGGAGGGGAAGAGGTCGACCCCGTGGCGCCTCACTTGTGGGGTGCCGCAGGGGTCGGTCCTCTCGCCACTCTTGTTCAACATTTATGTGAAGCCGCTGGGTGAGATCATCCGGGGTTTTGGGGTGGAGTTCTATCAGTACGCTGATGATACTCAGCTGCACATCTCCACCCCAGGCCACCCCAGTGATGCCGTTGAAGTGATGTCCCAGTGCCTGGAGGCTGTGTGGATCTGGAAGGGGAGAAACAGACTCAGACTCAACCCCTCCAAGACTGAGTGACTGTGGCTACTGGGGTACCGATATAGCCAGTTCAGACTATCACTGGTTATTGGAGGTGAAACACTGGCCCCCACAGAAAGGGCTCGCAATCTGGGCGTCCTCCTGGATGCACAGCTGTCCTTAGAGGATCATATGGCAGCCATCGCCAGGGGGACTTTCTATCAGGCTCATCTGATACCCCAGTTGTGTCCCTTTCTAGATCGGGACTCCCTACGGATGGTCATTCAAGCGCTTGTCATTTCCCACCTGGACTACTGTAATTCTCTCTACATGGGGCTCCCCTTGGAACGCACCCGGAGACTCCAGTTAGTCCAGAATGTGGCCATGCGGGGGATTATGGGAGCGTGGGGGCGCTCCCATGTGACTCCTTTCCTGCGTGAGCTGCACTGGCTACCAGTGATCTTTCGGGTGCGCTTCAAGGTTGTTACCACTTTTAAAGCGCTCCATGGCTTAGGATCTAGGTATCTATAGGACTGCATTCTACCGGCGAATACCTCCCACCGACCAGTATGCTCCCACAGAGAGGGCCTCCTCAGGGTGCCGTCGGCTAGGCAATGTCGGCTGGTGACCCCCAGGGGGAGAGCCTTCTCTGTGCAGCACCCACCCTCTGGAATGACCTTCCCCCAGAGATATGCATAATATCTGACCTTCATGCTTTTCACCGTGCCTTAAAGACACATCTTTTCATGCAGGCTGGGTTGGCCTAGCTCCTTCCCCCTTACTATGTTATATTATTTTAGACTACTTTATATTTGATGCCAAATTGGTTTTATTATCTGGATACCTTTAAATTCAGCCATTATATAATGCTTTTACAATGGTTTTTTATGTTTCGATATTGTGTATATTGTGTATTTTTATCTGGGTCCATCGCCCTGGGTCCTATGCGGAGAAGGGCGATATATAAGTTTAATAAAATAAATAAATAAACTGGAAATCCGGCAGCTCAGGTTCCAGACGCAAGTGCCACATGATGGGGTAAGCTCCTGTCCTCAGCCCAGCTCCTACCAACCTAGTAGTTTGAAAAGCATGCAGATAGGAGTAGATAAATAGGTATCACTTCAACGGGAAGGTAATTGCCCTCCATGACATGCTGACTATATAACCACGAAAATGTCTTTGGACAGACTCGGTGACCTTGAAATGAAGATGAGCCATGCCCCCTATAGTTGACAATGACTAGCAGAGTAAAATTTGCATGGACTCCTTTTACCTTTAACCATATTTGCAATCAGTACTTTAATTAATTTACTGGTCATCGTATTGCATGTTCCGCCCTTTTGTGGTCAAGAACACTGAGATGATGGCTGCCAATCAAGGACCTTCCTTGCTGTCCCTCTGCAGTTCCCTTTCCCATTTCACCTGTTTGACAGCAACCACAAATCAATATCATTCACTCATTAGAAACAAAATGACTTACTAGCTAAAAAATCTGCCTCAATTACTCATCAGAAACCAAACAAAGGGACTACTACTAAAAGATCTGTCCTATATTTCTCTTTTCCCTTCCCTGTTTACACAAAACAAATACTTGAAAAGTATGGGTAATCAAACTAAAAGAGCCTTAAAATAGAAGGAGCAGAAATACAAAAACTAAATTTATTTATTTATTTATTATATTTATATGCTGCCCCTCTCCATGGACTCAGGGCGGCTAATACTCTATGAGTAAAACTCTTGGACATGGCCAGGACTGGAGAAATGGATGAGAGATAACTGATGAGCTACTTATTATTGACGTTATTTGAGTAACCAGCAATTTTTGTGTAAATAGAGCAGGCTGTCTCCATCTTAAAACAGCCTTATTTTCTGTCATGCTCCATTTTACTCATCTTTTTTTTCCAAGTTACAAAGCCAGAGATATAGTCATATTTCTTCACAGGGAGTTGTTCAATTTCTATAATCATTTTGGATATTCCTTTCTGCAGTTTTGCCAAGTGCTTGTAAATGATAATCTCCTAATTAGATCATGGAGAGCCTTTTAGATATACAGTATATCTGCAGCGGTTTCTATATACTCCTCCGCTAATAAGTAGGGCTGAGTTTTTGATGCTATTTAACTTTTTCTTTTTAGCACTGTCAGTGTGTGATACACTTTTCCTGAGATGGGAATGACAGTGTCCTTGTCATATAACCTTAATATCAAAGTGAGGCAGAAAATATTAATGTTTGGCTTCCACAAATTGGCTTCTACAAGGGTAAGTCTTATCTCACTGACCTGGATTTCTTTGTGTCAATAGATGAATAGATGAGTGCTTTTGATAGGTATCATATTCCTGAGTTTTAAAAGAAAACTCTTGGCAGAATTCTTCACAAAGGTCTCTCAAACAAACTTGGAATAAAGCAACAGTTGAGTTTATGGATTAGTAACTTGCTAAATAATAAAATGTGGAAAGTAAAGAGTATGAACTACCTGGTGAGTTCGCAAATCAAAATAAAGGTCCCAAGGGTCAATGCTGAAGAGTCCAAAGTTCAGGATGAGCACTGTGGTGAACATGTTTGCTATAATTCCAAACTGTTGAAAGCAATACATTAAAAAGGAATTTGGGATCAAACTCCAAAAATACTTTTTTAACTGCGTGAAAGTGCTCCTAAATGTCAAAAGTAGCTCCATGTGTAATATTATGCATACTGATACCAAATCAATAAATCCAAAATTGACACATATATTTGGGAGAATTGAGCTGGCAATTCCCTGATGTGTAAAGAGACAGTAGCATCTGTAACAGAAATTATGCTAATTATGATAACCTATGCAATAGCTTCCTGTAAATATTGTAAAATGTAACCTTGTAGAAAAAACATATGGTAACAACCTTATATAAAATCAATGTGATAATCATACATAGAACAAATGCATGATTCTGGTGATTACGCTTGATGGATGTGGTAGAAAGGAGACAAAACTAGTTAAAGCAGCTTCCCGGGGAGGAAAAAAATGCAGGTTTTTGTAACTAGAGTAAAAGATAAGAAATACAGTATAGATATACACAAAAAAATGTGACTACAAAGAATGTTTTGTTCTTTGTGGTGTTGAAATTTACGATCAGCCATTAAAACTAAACTGATAAATTGGAGGTGGTTACTAGACTGATAGCAAATCCCCCTCCCCTTGCTCCCTGCTTCCCCTCTCGCCTATCTTTTATTCTTATATTACTGTTATTGTCCTTGTTTTCTTTTTCATTCATTATTCTATTGTTCCATTACTTTACTACTGTTGTGTTTACCCCTCTTTTCATTTCTCTGCTTTTATTGTTTAAGCTGCCTAGAGTAGCCCCACAGCAAGGTAGATGGCAAATAAATTTAATAAATAAAAAAAATTAGAAATATTAGAAAGAAATACTTATTTTATTGTTGTGGTGGAATTTGCTGAATCAGGTGTGACAGGAGCCCGCAGTTTAGATACTTTTTAAAAGGGACTGGGCATATTAATGGAAGTTTGGACTGTCTACTAGTGTTTATTAACTATTAATTAACTGTTACCACTAGTTAATTCACTAGTTACCTGCTGATTTTTGGCAGAAATGCTATGTTAGAAGCTAGATAGTTGGTCTGATCCAGCAGAAAGGCTTACGTTTTTAAATGGAATTACTAGCTTTTGCAACAAACCATGTCTGAGAGTAACTTTGAAATTATTAGGTAACTCATTGGTGCCATCTGATTTTTTACTGTTCTCCACTCTGTCATTTTAGTACCAAACTGTTGTGAAAACAAAGCTGCAATCAAGATGGTTTGTCAGGATGTTAGTATGTCAGGTTAGAACATGAAAATCTGCAAAAAGAAGGCTTGGAAAAATAATGACAGCAAATGATTTTTGCAAATGTGTGAACTCAATTTGGATATGTAATTATACAAAGCAATTGCCGTTTGGAAAGGGTGAAAATTGTAATTATATGCTTAGAAATATAGCCCATGACCCAAGCCCACTCAGTTGCTAGAGGTTTTCATGTCAAACAAATAGAAAAATTCAACTTATACACTCAATTAAGGATGTGTTTGTTTTTGAATATCAAAGAAGCTACTGAATATTAAAGAAACTGCAAAATGTTTTAATTGACTTTTGAGATGTTCTACACAGCTTCCAAAGGAATAACTGTCCCAAAACAACCAATGGCAATTCATGCCCAATGAAGATGGAAAGCCAGAGGGCTGAGTGACTAATTGTTGGCAGTCAGGTTAACCACAGTCCAATCCGAAAGCACCCATCTCATTTTGCTTCTTTTGAAAGATGCTTCTGGTAGTAACTACTTTGGAGGGGTGAGGAAGAGTAAGATTGATGGCAATGCCTTTGAGTAGTGGTGCCCATTCTTTCGGACAGCTTCCTCTCAGAGATGAGTTTTGCTACTCTTTATATTCTCTTAAGAAGCTGCTGAAAACTGTGATTTCCAGGAAACCATTTGCTGAGTGAGAAGGCACAACTTGTGGATATCATTTCTATTCTTTTCTCTATACCATCTTGCAATTAATCTCCTTATTTTTCTGCTTTTTGTTTGATTTTTAATTTAGCAACATAATTGTTTATTAATTTATATTTATGGTGGATGTTTTATCTGTTCATTTGTTTACTTAATATGGACATGTGTTTGTATAATCTTGGTGGCTGAAGAGAGAAGGAAGGAAGGATGAGTTCGCTGGTTCTTATTCACCTGAAGTATGAATGCTTTGTGGCAGTATACAAGCAATATCCACAAATACAGTGGTACCTCAGTACTCATCTTTAATTCGTTCTGGAAAGTGCGATGAGTTCCAAAAACAATGAATACCATACACATTTTTTTCCATAAAGAATAATATAGTGAGTCCCAAGGCAGCCGACACTGGCAAGTTCTAGCTTGTGTGTTGTGTACCAAACAAACAATGAATACTGGAACAAAACATTCACATCAAGATGCGTTGAGTACTAAATGTTTCGAAACACTTGAGTACCAAGGTACCACTGTAGTTATAAGCAGACAGTGAGATGTGAGTGGATAGTCTTCTTCCTCTATTTCTAAATGTTGTATCTCCAAGTCATGTGAAATTCTTTTCCACACCTTCCCACTAGGGTCACAAGCTCCAGACCTTTGTCAGAGGCCTTGCATGTCCTTCTTTTTAACAATTATCCATCTGCCTTCCCCGGTTTGAAGATTTTACTTGTTCACAGCCCCGGAATCAGTAAGAATCCTGCCAGAGACTCCGGCCTAGAGAAAATTTAAGGAAAAGCATTGAAATAAGGAGAACAGTGGAATTGTAGGGAGAGAAAGAGAAAGAGTATGATAGTTCTCAATGTATGATCATAATTAAGCCCAAAATTTTTGTTGCTAAGTAAGACATTTATTGAGTTTTGTCTCATTTTATGACCTTCTTGCCACAGTTGTTTAGTGAATCACTGCAGTTGTTAAGTTAGTAACACAGTTGTTAAGTCAATCTGGCTTCCTTTTGTTCAGAGACTACATTTCCTTAAGGTCTTGTGAAAAAATAAAGTGTAACAACAATTGATGACCTCCTTTTACAGAATAGAAAGCGTCCTCACTTATTGCATTACTGTGTGGTATGCTGATTTGACAGTCGCAGATAGAAAGAATTTACAGAGGGTGGTCAGCACAGCAGAAAACTTTGTGGGCTGTCCCTTGAGATCACTGGAATGAGATCGCTAGGGCCCGCTGCCTTAGAAGAGTGAAGAAAATCCTCAGGGACGACTCCCACCCCGGTCAGCCCTTCTTTACTCTCCTACCATCAGGCAGGAAATACAGAAGCATAGGCAGCCACACAAACAGGCTGAAGAACAGTTTTTATCTGTGGGCTGTCAGACTCCTGAATGGAAGATAATATTATAACAACATGGTGTCTGCATGTGTTTTTTTGGGGGGGGGCATGCATGAAGGAAGGCTCAGCGAATCTTATTGTACACATGTTGTACTATGACAATAAAGGTTTCATTATTTGACTTTGCTTGTCAGAAGACCAATCACCAAAAGGTGATTGCATGACCCCGGGACACCACAACTGTCATAAATATGAGTCAGTTGCCAAGCGTCTGAATTTTGATCATGTGACCATAGGGATGTTGCAACCGTCTTAAGTATGGGGGAAAAGGTCATGCCCCTTTTTTCAGGGCCATTGTAACTTCAAACAATCACTTAAACCAGTGTTTGTAAGTCAGGGACTTCCTATATCCAATGAAAGAATATTCAGTCTCCTCCTTTCACTCATTGATTTCTTCCCATCCACCACCAAGACAATTCAAAATTTCTAGCCAAGCAATTCTCACATCCTGCCTAGAGGCTGTAGCTGCTCTTTATAAACTTCTTTTGACTAAGTGGCAATGAGCAGAGTGTGGGCTGCCTGTGTGGAGTGATTTTCTTTCTGCCTGCTCTAAGTCACTTGATTTCTGGTTTAAATGAAGCAGGAGGCACACTGAAGCATTGCCCTTCCTGGCTTGCAGTAGTTTCAGTGGACTAGGAAGGAGTCATAATTAAACCACTGAGGGTAAAAGAAAGAGAAGGTAAAGTTTTCCCAAGACAGAGAGGAATGTGTGTCCCTGTCCCCAAGGAGATATGGCAGTGGCCTCCTCGCCTTTAAGTTGCAAGCCTTGTCTGATATCTTTAGAAAGTTTTGTGGTACTTAAAAGACCTAGAGGCTAATTTTACATGAAATTACATGAGGGATTCTTACCTATCACCTTGAAGGAGGCGGTGGTGAGACCTCTCCTCAAGAAGCCTTCCCTGGACCCGGCTAGTTTTGTAAAT
Organism: Pareas carinatus; assembly: GCA_032468095.1. Classification (NCBI taxonomy): domain Eukaryota; kingdom Metazoa; phylum Chordata; class Lepidosauria; order Squamata; family Pareidae; genus Pareas; species Pareas carinatus. The sequence continues at coordinate 78,205 of JANHFO010005381.1, forward strand.
TATTGTCCTGTCTCCAACCTTCCCTTTTTGGCAAAGGTTCTTGAGAGTGTGGTGGCGTATCAGCTTCCCCGACACCTGGAGGAAACTGTCTATTTGGACCCGCGCCAGTCCAGCTTCAGACCTGGTTACAGCATTGAAACGACATTGGTCACGTTGGTGGATGATCTCTGGAGGACCCAGGATAGGGGATGTTCCTCTATCCTGGTCCTGTTAGACCTCTCAGCGGCTTTCAATACCATCGATTATGGTATCCTGTTGTACCGGTTGGAGGGGCTGGGAGTGGGAGGCACCATTTTATGATGGTTCTCCTCCTTCTCCAGTCACAGACGGTGTTGGCAGGAGGCCAGAGGTCGACCCTGAGGCACCTGTTTTGTGGGGTGCTGCAGGGGTCGGTTCTATCACCCCTCCTGTTCAACATCTATGTAAAGCCACTGGGTGAGATCATCCGTGACTTTGGGGTTGAGTATCATCTGTACGCTCATGATACACAGCTGTACATCTCCACCTCAGGCCACCCCAACGATGCCGTGGAAGTAATGTCCCAGTGTCTGGAAGCTGTGCGGGTCTGGTTGGGGAGAAACAGGCTCAGACTCAACCCCTCCAAGACCGAGTGGCTGTGGCTTCCGCCACTCCGATATAGCCAATTGATTCCATCTCTGGCTATCGGGGGCGAGTCATTGGCCCCCGCAGAAATGGTCCGCAAGTTGGGAGTCCTTCTGGATGCATGCATGTCGGTGCAAGATCACATGACGGCCGTGGTCAGGGTGGCTTTTTACCAGGTTCGCCTGGTTCACTAGTTGCGCCCCTTTCTGGATCGGGACGCCCTTCGCACAGTCGCTCAGGTGCTCGTCTCCCAGCTGGATTATTGCAACGGTCTCTACATGGGGCTCCCTTTGAACCGCATCCGGAGGCTTCAGTTGGTCCAGAATGCAGCCACGCGGACGAGCTGCACTGGCTTCCTGTGGCCTTTTGGGTGTGTTTCAAGGTGTTAATTACATTCTTTAAAGCGCTCCATGGCATAGGGCCCGGGTATCTGCAGGAGCATCTGTTGCCGACTATTATCTCCCACAGACCGGTTCACTCCCACAGAGTGGTTCTCGTCCGGGTGCCGTCAGCCAGACAATGCTTCTCTGTGGCAGCGCCAACCCTATGGAACGAGCTCCCTTCGGAGATTTGGATGATTGTCGATCTCCTGGCCTTCCACCGTACCCTTAAGACCCATCTCTTCATCCAGGCGAGGCTGGCTTGATCCCCAGGGTTTTTTAGTTGTGTCGGTTCCTTAAGGGGGGGAATAGTAGTGGGTTTTTAGGGGGTTCATTGGGTTTTAAATTATAATGTTTTTAAGGATTTCGCAGCCCTTGGTTTAATTTAATTTCAAATTGTTTTAATATTGTACCACATGGTTTTAAATGGCTGTACACCACCCTGGGTCCTTCGGGAGTAGGGCGGTATCTAAATCTAATAATAAAATTAAAAATAAAATAAATGTTAAAAAATTGCAAACTGATCCTATGTTCATACCCTTTCGTATTTTGAAGTACTCCTTGCAAACTGAATTCAAAGCATTGTGTAGCTGTTGTTTGTTTAATGTGGGGCAAACAAAGTATATTTTCATACAGTATGTATGTTGTACTTGGTTCCCAGACCCAAATTTGGTATCTTAGTAACTGTGCCATTATTATTTTATTTTTTTCATTTTTTTATTATTATTAACAGTCTTAACAAGATAAATTCATATAACAAAATAAATTCATATAACAAGATAAATTCATATAACAAAGCAACATCAAAAGTCTCTAATATTTTAGCTTCTTTTCCTTCATCACCTTATCTTCCTTCTGATTTTCTTCTTGTTTCTTCTTTTCCTCCTTCCTTCTTATCCTCTTTTCTGTTTTCTTCCGTTTCTAATTTTACC
>JANHFO010005382.1:3485-14118 GCA_032468095.1 Pareas carinatus
TCAGAGTATTCATGCAACGTTTCAGCGAGGTCTCACTCGCCATCTTCAGGCTGGTGCTTTCGGCTTCACTCAGGGTGGGTGAAGTGAAGTTATATATATATATATTTAGAGAGAGAAAAAACTGTGTGCAGAAATGAGAAAGCAATAAAGCAGGTGGTAACCTAATGAGATAGCTTTTCCTTTTTCACCTACCTCTTGCTATCTCATGCTAACCTTTATTGATTTATTAACGATCTGCTTAGGTTACCCCTTCAGGGTAGAGATCTTGCCAGGTAGTTTACAAGAGAGAGAAAAATGCACATTTATCTTTATTTTTGTTTTTTTGCCCACAAAATCAGATGCAGCCTAGAGTACCAGAGAATTCTACAGTTGTCTAACCTCAGCTGCAAATCCTAAACCAACGTGTTTTTTTTAAAACATGGACCCAAGTTGTGAAATGAGAGGCATAACTAAGACTGCTGGGGCGGAAAGCTTCAAATGGTGTGGAAGTAATGCCTAAAGTGTCCTGGAGATTACAGTCATTTCCATGAAGGTGGGGAGGAAGACTGCAGCAAAAACAAAACAGGACACAAGGGAACAAAGTATAAATCCAAAATAATTATGCATGACTCTTATGTTTAGGAAGCAGGGAAGAAAAGAGGCAGAATATTCCAGAGGAAGAGAGGCAGATAGAAGGCACGAGTGTCTATTATAGCAAACAGAAAAAAAAGGAAGTATTGCATGACAAGAATTATTAGTAGCCAGATTCTTTACATAAACTGCATTTATATGAAGAGGAGGAGGAAATCTGACAGCAAAATAGGAGGGAAATCCCGACTCCTTTTTAAAGCTTTATTTTCTGCAGAATCTTTACCCATTGCATCACTGTAAATTTCTACGATTAGATTGTATAGGCTTTTCAAAGTATTGTGGATTTCTTCAGAAGATAAAAATGTGTACTGTGTGTCCATTTGTGTGTGTGCATGTCTGTGTGAATGAGAGAGAGATAATTTGTGTATGTGTATATTTATATATTTTACCTGCTTTTAGAATAATTTTAAAGATTTATTTATTCCATCTTGCTGTCTGTTAATTTTGAAATCCCTGAACTTTTAGTAGCAGCCTTATTATCTACAGCTTTCTTATTTACATGATTTAATTATGTACTGGATATTGTTTTTGTTTTATGGTTTAGTTTATTTAGTTTGCACTTGTAATCAACTACTTGACAATCTTTATGCTGAAAACTTATGCTAGAATTCTATTAAATAATAAAAGCTCAGGGTTACTTTCCACACCATTATTATCTGGTTAGTACAGGAGCAAGGAGATAATGCATTTTTATCAGACTTTATAAAAGAAATTTAAAGCAAATTACAGAAGGTCAAGTATAAATTCATTTTGCAATATTTTGAATAAATAATTTACAAGCAAGATCATCAGCCGTTGATAACCTATTGTGTGTGGTGATGTCCACATACTGCATTCTGTTTGAATTATGACAGAGATTAAAAATCTATTTCCTTTCTTGAAATGGTAACCCACATTTAAGAATACAGCTCCAGACTTTTATTCATATATATATATAGGTTCGCCATCACTGCTCTAGGATCTTGTTTCATTCTGTGGATTTGGTTTTAGTTGATGCAGTATGAGGATGTGAATATAGAGCCTGGTATAATATGTCAGATGTCTGTGTTATTATTATGTTTGAGTGATAAGAGAGTTGTATGAGTGTATCCAATAGCTGCATTATAAGGGAAACAGTGCAGGTTTTTTAGCCTGCTGGGTACAGCACATAGGAGGGATTTGATCCCCCATCTTTCAGTAACTTTTGATAACATTGACCAAGGTACTTCATTGAACTGATTCTACAGCTTCATTGTAAAAGACACACATTGGTAGTGTAGTTATTCTACTTCTATTCCTAAATTCAGTTTTGGAACGTGGGATTGAAATTGCTTGTTGACCATCATGGTACTTTATACAAGTAGTCCTCAATTTGCGACCACAATTGGGCCCCAAATTTCCGTTGCTAAGCGAGATGGTTTAAAAGTGAGACGTGCTGATTTTGCAACCTCTCTTGCCACAGACATTAAGTGAATCACTGCAGTTAGCAACATGAGTGTTAAATGAATCTGGCTTCCCCATTGACTTTGCTTGTCAGAAGGCCGCAAAAGATGATCACATGACCCCGGGGACCCTGAAGCCCACCTCACATAAGCGCCAGTTGTCAAGCATCACATGACTATGGGAATGCGGCAATGACCATGGGAAAAACTTTTTTTAATGCAGCTGTAACTTCGTTTTTTTAAAAATCTTTTTATTAATTTCCACAAAGTAAGAGTTAATAACTTATACCAGTAGCAAAGTAAGGGGGGGAGATCATATAAACTTACATATATTACATGTATTGCATTATCATTTAGACATAGACCCAACACTTCAGTGTAGCATGCATTCTTTTGTTAACTGGGATTTCAAGTTACTATCTCGTTTATTATCTGTGGGTCCCCTGTTGGGGTTCCCCATCTCATTATATAACTTAACTTTTTAGTAACGATTTAGTAACCTTACAAGAATTCAGTTTGTTTCTTATATAATAAAGAGAAAGTGAAAATCTTTATCCAGACTGTATATTATCATGTTACATAATACTTATATATTATTTGTGCAATCTCTAAGACTATAATTTCTCCTATATGTGTATTTTCCTTTAAAGTACATGAACATAAAAGTGATAGATCTATTATATTTATATTATGCTAGATATACTGTTTTTCTACTACCATACACACACCTACGCATACACATACCTATATATCTACCCACATATACACATAGACCTATACATATATATACAAATACACATGTAGATATACATCTATAGTAATAAACATCAATAACGATTCATTCATTCATTCACTGTCCACTCACTGATGTCTGACTCATCACTATATCTCAAAAACCACAAAAGCTACCCTACTGACACTTCCTACATACCTTTCCTTCTCATCTAGGAGCAAACTACAACAAAAATTTCTGAAAAAAAATATTTTTAAAGGAGTTATTTACCAATTATTGCAAAGGGGAGGAGCCAATAGCCAAACCATTGACAGCTGCGCACGTGCAAAAACCGGACCTATCTAAAATCCGATCTATCTCTTTCTCTCCAAGCGAGGAAAGAGATACTGCTCTCTCTTATTAACAGTAAAATAGCACAACAAACAGCTAAAACCGCTAAGGGAACTAAGAGAACAAGAAAACAGCTAAGGCACCCTCAACACAAACCAAGAAAAGAAGGTACATAGCTTCTTCTACAAACAACAGGTCTGTCCCAAAAAAATCCACTTGTCACTCGACGCAAAGCAACTCAAACACAAATATCACTCCCTCAACACAAACCACCCCAAAAAAATCACTTGCTCAACACAAACCAAAAAAAGGTACAGAGCTTATTCTACACAGACCAAACAAACACGCTACACAGCTTATTATTTACCTACTTCTTAAACTGAAACAAAACCTCTTCAGTCCCTCAACACAACCCAAACTCAACACAAACCAAAAAAACCCCTTTCCCAACCTATTCTACAAACACTCTACACAGTTTATTATTTATCCACTTCTTCAACACAAACTATTTTTTAAAATAAAAAAATACTTACCTTTTTCCAGCGCCATGCTGCAATCCAAACAGGACCTCAATGATCCACTATGTCTAAAAAAAAACATTTCTTTAAAACACAGCCCTTTCACACCAGGGCCTCAATGTCGAAAAAAACTCCTTCACTTTAAAACGCAGCCCTAAAAATCCCCCCTCAGGCCCTTTTTTATTTTAAAATTAAATCTAACATGCAGGCCTAAAGACTATGCCCACAACAGGGCCGCCCTATTAAAGGCATACACACTTTTTTTAAAAAAATGGTTTTTTCTAGAAGGTCCGGTGAAAAAAAGAAGGAAGCACTACTAAACACATGCGCAGTTAAACATACTGTAAATTACTACAGTCCCCCAATATATATATTTTTTACTTTCAAATAATTAAAGCAATACAAAACCCATGTGCAGTTAAAAAAAAACTATAAAGGCCAGGCATACTTACACACCCACACAAAACACTTTTGCCTTGACTAAAATTCAAAGTAGAACTTAAAAACAACTTTCACAAATAATATCTACAATAAAAATCATTATAATTTCATGCATAAACATATCAACATACTAACATCTACCCATACCCAAAAATTTTAAATACACAAGCATACAACCACAACAACAGAGTAACACATACATTTATTCATATTATTTGCACATTAACTATCAATGCCACTAAAAAATATTTCATTAAAAAACCAATCCACAAGCTTGTTTAAAACACTAAATCATCCACATACCTTAAACAAACTTATAACATTCACACCTCTCACTATACATTTCTCTATACAACTCTTAACACACTTTCTGTCCAAAAACATAACAAAAAACATACCACAACAAATTAAATAAACATTTCAATAAAAAAACATTGTTTAAAATACAAACTAAACATCAAAAACAAAACAATCTATGTTCTCTATTCAAACACAAACACAAACAATACTCATCATACATTTTACACACATTTCAAATTCAAAATTTTTTTAACATGCACATTTATACAAACCCTGTAGCGTAGCACGGCTAAAAAAAGGTAGTACATATATATGCATGCGTGCATACATACAGATAGAAAAAATAAAATTTTTGTACAATTGTATGACTGTTATATAGACTCGTATATCGACTGCAGTTTCAAGTTACTTCCACGGGGGAAGGGGGCAGCTGTAACTTTGAATGGACACTAAATGTTCAGTTGCAAGTTGAGGACTATCTGTACTGAATCCCAATACAGGCAGTTCTCCAGTTGTGACCACAATGGAGCCCCCAATTTCTGTTGTTAAGTGAGACATGTGTTAAGTGAATTTTATTCCATTGTGCGACCTTTCTTGCCACAGCTGTTAAATGAATCACCGCAGTTGACGGGTTAGTAACCTGGTTGTTAAGTGAATGTGGTTTCCCCAATGACTTTGTGAGACACAGCAGCGGTCATAAGTATGAATGGGTTGCCAAGCATCTGAATTTTGATCACATGATCACGAGGATGCCTCAGAGCTCAGTGCTGTTGTAACTTTTACTGTCACTAAATGAACTGTTGTAAGTCAAAGATTACCTGTGGTCTTGAGGAAACTCCTGTTCTAAATGGAGGGCTACTAAGGAAAGACTAGTTGTCACCAAATAGTAACTGTTAAGACTTGTTAGCTAGCTGTAATCAGTAATTAGGATATTGGTTATTTAGATATTGACTTGGTAACAAGTATTACCGGCTATTTCAGCTGCAAATTTTTCAATAGACATACTCATTCTTAAAGATTATGTGTGCTTGGTTTATTACATGGTTTATTAGATCGTTTGTATCTATTCTAACAATGTAATGATAATAAAAATTGGTTGAAGAAAAAAGTCCAGTTAGTTTGTAGAAATTTACTGCTAAAAGAGAATGCTTAGGATTGACATTTCTTTGAGAATACTACCATTATCACTAGTGGAGAAACAATTATGAGGGCTGGAAAATTATAATAATTATAGATTATGTTTGGTTTCCTCTTGCCAAAAGCAGAAACAGGATAGCAGAAGGAAGAAATGAGGACAACAGAGAAACTAAACTGAGGGAAGTGGTGTAAATACATTTCCAAATTACAGACATCAGTTTAAGTTCTGTTAATCATGTCCATTCTGCACATTTGCTTCTCAAGCATAGCTGCAGCAGGCATGTTTTGTTGTTGTTGTTGTTGTTTTGGGTTAAAAAGCCTCATTGGAGTGTTATGGAATTGGAATGTGAAGGGTAATTGAGCTGAAAGCCATTCTCTTCCTGCAGTCGGTGTGATAGGAATGATTGAAGCTACCTCAAATGCAGCCTGGGAATCCTGATGAAACTCCATATGGCAGCTGGACAAAAGGGAGAGAGAAAGAAACATGGATGAAAAGTGACTTATTCTCTTCTCTGCATACCTCCTGTTATTCAGTCGCTAAGTTGTGTCCGAATCTTTGTGACCCCATGGATCACAGCCCGCCAGGCCTTTCTGTCCCTCACAGCCTCCCGCAGTCTGCCCAAACTCATGCATGTTGCATCGCTGACACCATCCAGTCATCTGATTCTCTGCTGTCCCCTTCTCCTTTGGCGTCCCATCTTTCTCAACATCACAGCCTTTTCTAATGAGTCCTCTCATCTCGTTAGGTGCCCAAAATATCTGAGTCTCAGCTTCATCATTTGTCCTTCTAAGAAACAGTCAGGATAGATTTCTTCCAGGACTGACTGATTTGATTGCTTTGCAGTCCAAGGGACTCTCAACAGTCTTCGCCAGCACCACAACCCAAAGACATCGAATCTTTGACGTTCAGCCTTTCTTATAGCCCAAGCCTCACAGCCACACATTGCAACTGGGAGAACCATGGCTTTTACTGTGCAGATCTTTGTTGACAAAGTGATGTCTTTGCTTTTTGATATGCAGTATAGGTTTGGCCTAGCTTTCCTCCCAAGGAGCGTCTTTTAATTTCCTGACTGCAGTCACCGCCTGCAGCAATTTTGGAGTCCAAGAAAATGAAATCTGACAATGCTTCTATTTCTTCCCCTTCTATTTGCCAGGGAGGGATGGGACAGGATGCCCTGATCTTTGTTTTTTTTAATGTTGAGCTTCAATCCAACCTTTGCACTCTCCTCTTGCACCCTCATCAGTGCTTTTTTCATAAGAAAAAAGGTGCTGGAACTCCTCTGGTGTATTCTATGATAAAAAAAGCTGTGTGTGTATGTATGTGCACATACATATCTCATACATGAAAATCTCAAAACTGCACACATGATAACAAGTTACTGTTAAGAAGACCAAGGAGAACATCGCAATTCATCCACTTTTTAAAGTACTGGAGCAAAAAAGTGGGGGGATTTTCCTTAATCGCAGCTCGTATAGTAAAGCTCGCAAGCCACTGATCCCCCCTGCTTGATTTAAAACCAATCTCCCCTTCTGCTTTGGCTTGACAGCGCTCATTCTCCATTGGCAAATTGCATCTCCAGCCGTTCTTCTTCATTGGGTGAGGAATTGCTTCAAAGATGTGTTTTTGTGACTGACAACTGGCTGGAGCAATAATACGCTGTGCTAATCAAAGATTAGATCAATCAACTCAAAGATCCTCCAAATGATCAGCCGCTGCTTACACCGCTGCAGTGAAAGGCAAGCTGGCCCTGAATGGTTGCTCTTGGCTGGATTTGCAGAAAGATTTTCAAAACTTGAAAAATCCATCGTAAAAAGGAGCTTGAATGTTGTTCCGGTGCATTCCATGACAAAAAAAGCAATGATCCTCATCAAGAGACTCTTTAGTTCCTCTTCACTTTCTGCCATTAGGGTTGTATCATTTGCATATCTGAGGTGGTTGATATTTCTCCCAGCAATCTTAATTCCGGCTTGTGATTCTTCCAGTCCGGCATTTTGCATGATGCGCTCTGCATATAAGTTGAATAAGCAGGGTGACAGTATGCAGCCTTGCCGTACTCTTTTCCTTATTCTGAACAAGTCGGTTGTTTCACGTCCAATTCTAACTGTTGCTTCTTGGCTTGCATACAGGTTCCTCAGGAGTAGAATAAGGTGGTCTGGTACTCCCATCCCTGTGAAGATTTGCATAATTTTGTGATGATCCACACAGTCAAAGGCTTTAGCATATTCAATGAAGCAGAAGTAGAAATTTTTCTGGAACTTCGTTGCTTTTTCCATAATCCAGCAAGCGTTGGCAATTTGATCTCTAGTTCTGACACTCTGCCTCCTTGAAACCCAACTTGTATTTCTCAGTTCACATACTGCTGAAACCTAGACTGTAGGATTTTGAGCATAACCTGGCTAGCGTGTGAGATCTTTCTCTTTCTCCCTTCCCTTTTGCTTCACTTCTTTTCTTGGCTATTTCTAAGATTTTGTCAGACAGCCACTTAGCATTTCTGCTTTTTCTTTTTTTGGGATGGTTTTAGCTGCTGTCTCCTATCTGATGTTGCGAACCTCTGTCCAGAGCTCTTAAGGCATTTTATCTACCAGGTCCAGTCCCTGAAATCTATTTGTTTTCTCCACTGTATATTCGTAGGGGGTGTGATTTAGGTCATAGGTAAGTGGCCTGGTGGTTTTTCCTACTTTCTTCAATTTGAGCCTGGATTTTGCAAGAAGAAGCTCATGATCTGAGCCACAGTCACCCCCAGGTCTTGATTTTACTGACTGTGTAGAGTGTCTCCATTTTTGGCTGCAGAGTATGTAGTCAATCTGATTTCGGTATTGACCATCAAGTGATGTCCATGTGTAGAGTCTCCTCTTGGGTTGTTGGAAAAGGTGTTTGCTACGACCAATGTGTTCTCTTGGCAGAATTCTATTAGATTTTGCTGTGCTTCATTTTGTTCTCCAAGGCCAAACTTCTCTGTTATTCCAGTTCTCTCTTGACTTTCCACTTTAGCATTCATATCCCCTATAACAGTGGTGGTGAACCTATGGCACGGGTGCCAGTTGCGGCACTCAGAGCCATCTCCGTGGGCACACATGCCATTGTCCCAGCACAGATTTCTTTACTAGAAAGCCAGAGGGATGCGGGCCTCCCTTGCCCTTCTCCACACACACCTGAGGACATTTTTGACATCACCTTCCCTCTGCTCAGCAGCCCAATGGGAGTGCTTCCTCCCTCCCCTGTCTGGGGTGAGGTGGGTGGCTCAAAAGGGGTACAAAGTCTGTGGCTAATGTGAGAGAGGAGAAGAGCTAGGTTGGAGGGGAACATGGCTCATAGCGGGTCGCAGAAGCTGGGGGAGGCCACTGGAAGGCCCACAGCAGGCCTCATGTGGGCTACAGAAGCTGAAGTAGGCTGCCAAAAGGCCCGCGGCAAGCTCAGGTAGACCATGGGTGGGGTGGGATGGGTGGGCGCCAATGGCCACAATGGCCCTTGGAGGGTGGGATGTGTTGCAGTGTTTGCACATTGCAATAAATAAGTGACTTTTGGGTTGTAATTTGGGCACTCAGTCTCTCAAAGTTTCGCCATCACTGCCCTATAATGAGAAGGACATCTTTTTTGAGAGATTTTTAGGAGATGCTGTAAGTCTTCATAAAACTGCTCTATATCAGCATCTTTGGCATCAGTGGTTGTGGCATTGACTTGGATTATTGTGATGTTGAATGGTTTGCCTTGGATTCAGATTGAGATTAGGCTATCATTTGTGAGATTGTACCCCATTACTGCTTTTCCCACTCTTTTATTAACGGTGAAGGCTACTCCATTTCTTTCAGGAGAATCTTGCCCACAGTAGTAGATTTGGTGGTCATCTGAGTTGAAGTCACCAATTCCAGTCTACTTTAACTTGCTGATTCCCAATATGTCGATGTTCAGTCTAGTCATTTCCTGTTTGACCACATCTAGCTTGCCCTGACTCATGGTTCACACGTGCCATGTTCCTATGCAGAATTACTCTTTGCAGCATCGGACTTTTCCTTCGCCACCAGCCACATCCACAGCTGGGCGTCCTTTCAACTTTGGCCCAGCTGCTTCACTCTTGTTGGGGCTACTTGTAATTGCCCTCTGCTCTTCCCTGGCAACATTTTGGAAGCCTTCCGATCTAAGAGGATCATTTTCCAGCATAATAACTTTTTTCCTTTCAAAACTGTTCATGGGGATTTATTGGCAAGGATGCTGGAGTGGGTTGCAATTTCCTTCTCCAGTGGATCACGTTTTTTTCAAAACTCTCAACTATGACCTGTCCATCTTGGGTGACCCTGCACGGCATAGTTCATCATATAACAGAGTTATGCAAACCCCATCACCACAACTAGCCAGCAATCCAAGAAGAGGTCTGCATACCTACAGAAGATTTAACTATTGCTTACCTTCTTCTTGCTCATTGAGAAATTAACCTGAATAAGAATATGATTTGCTACCATCACCACTACCTACCACAACCTTCACCATCTTTCTCTGAGCAGTATTCCATTGTATTTTTGTTAGAGACGGGTGCTTGAGAAAATGGAACTAAATTCATCAGGAAAAGGGGACTGATGAGAATGACTTTTGCTCAAATAGTTGCATTATTAAGGATGTTAGATTTCTAGATCGACAATTTTGATGTAGTCATGTGTTGTATATCATTAACCTGGTTCCTGTTGGCCAGGAAAGTGAGGAATTGCCTTAATCCAGAGCATTATCATGGCATTGAGTATGAGCTCTCCGATGTCATGCCTCCGCCCCCCTCCCTCCTGGAGGACCCTTCGGATAGCAAGAGGGAGGAAGGGCTATCCGGCATACCAGACTCGCAATCAGGTGGGGTACCCTCCCCCACGCTGGGGCTACCTGAAACAGCAGGGGAGGAGAAAGAACAAAGCGGGGAAACGAGTTCTTTGCAGCCAGAGCGCAGGCAATCAGCCGGTGAGGAGCGCGAATCAGACACAGCTGGGGAGCCGCTCCTTGATGCCCACACCAGAAGGAGGTTACGGCGGGAACAGCTAAGGCAGCCGGGGGGGGGGGCAGATTGGTTGTCGCAGGGGGCATGGCCGGCCGCCTACGCCCGTGATGGAAACTTGTTAAGCGACTGCAAAGCAGCAGCTTATCA
>JANHFO010005383.1:0-18328 GCA_032468095.1 Pareas carinatus
ATATACCGCCCTCCTCCCGAAGGACCCAGGGCGGTGTACAGCCAATTAAAACCACAACAATATCATATTAAAACAGTATAAAATTAAATTAAATCTATTTGGGCTGCAAATTCTTAAAAAAATATGTTTTTCTTGAACTACCTAACGAAAATCCCAGAATATATCTTCTTTGAAAGATAAAAGACGTGTTTGCTATTGTGCTTAATTTCAATTTTGGTCTGTAGATTATTTACCCTCACCTGCTAATTAGGCATTTGTTTATCTTACGTAACTGTCCTTTCCTAGAGTGAAAAGCTAAAAGTACAGGCAGTGATTAGCTGTCTTTTCCTTATTTTCTCCTCCCTTTCCCAGTCCTTGAAGATACATATATTTCAGGTATTCCTTGAACAGAAATATGATTTCCTTTCTTTTTTACCTCTTAGTCCAAGTAATAATTACAATAATACTTATAAAAATGTGTAGGAAATATCAGGATGCCCTACAATAACTCAATAACAGCAAAATCAAGAGTCAACACCTTTATTTTTGGTTTCCATCTGTTTGCTTGACCTTGTAGTCAAGACCAGTTGAAGGGTTAGGAAGGAATAGGAGAATGCTAATTCTGTCTCTATCCTACACATGCCAACTTTAACTGCTTTAAATTTAAATTAAGGTGAGAAGACCAGGACTTTCCAGACCCAGTCTAAATTAGCTCTAGTTTCTTTGGATCTGAATCTTGAATGTAGGAGGAGTGAGCTGAAAGAATATTCCTTTCTGATGTAAAAGCTTTTATGTATATAGAGAGAGCAAAGCTAAACCAAAATTTCTATAAAAACTAGCTGTAGCTACTCAAAGGATTCCCTTAGTTAAGCCTTCTCTGAATATTACTTTCTCTCTAGCTGCCATTTTATAAAGTTTTAAATCCAATATTTTTATTTACTATATTTGTGTATTTTTGTACTTTCAAGTTCTGGTCAAAAAAATTTTTTACTTGGAAAAGTAGTAAAAAATATAATAAGCAATGAGATTTGTTCCTATGGTAATCTGGTAGAAACTGACATAAAGGACCATATTTTGCCTGTTTTTGATTTGGAAAAGAAACTGGGAAAAAGTGACATAAGACCAGGTCATTTAATTAAAACAGTAGCACTTTGGGCTTCCAGATGTTGATAATTTACACTTACTAGTATTGCCAGACAACATGGCTAATATTGAGACTTGTACTTCAACAACATTTGGAGCCTTCAAATGTAATTTTGCCTAAACTAAATGGATTTTGATGGTGTTGTATATTAAACGGGCATTCCCTGGTTTGGGAACGCCCACAATTCCTGATCCATGAGCTAGCAGTTTGAGCTCCGTATATAAGGAGCTGTCAAACTGCCACTCTTGCTTCGTTCTGTTTATTCACGCTGTTGAATAAAGTAGTTGCATTTGACTTGACTCCGTCTCGTTCTGCGAACCCTGGATCACCACATCTAACAGATGGATTCAAGACAAGAAGTACAAAGCACATCTTGCTTTGTATAAATAATGGTTTATATTGCCATGGTATTTTACAAACATTACACATTTTTGAAAAAGAGAAAGCAAATAAAACCAAATTATAAAATATTTGCGGAGGAAGGAAATGGCTATATACTGCAACAAAAATATAGAAACTCCATATTTTTTGGTAAAATACTGGCAATTTATGGAATTATTCTGTTTTATTTACATTAATCAGAGTACATGTAGCTAAACATTACAGGATATCATTCAAGTTAATGAATATTTTTTATTTATTGTCATCTTGATCTTTTTGACTAATAAGATGGTAGAGTAACTAAAAATCTTTTCCATCCTTGCTAGCACCCACTTTCATTGTTTAAAATATCTATGCTGTTGATGCAAGGAGAAAGCTACCTAGATATGAAGATGAGGCCTTTCTGATTATAAATTTCCACTGGAAGCATAACTAAGTTTAAATCCCGTCCAGTTAGTAAGATTTATACAGTTGAAAGTATAAATTGTAATATTTTACACTGTTTAACTAAAAATATTACTATTATTCTACAGAAAAAGCTATCAGATATTGATAAGAATCTGAAAGAATCAGAGCCTGTATCTCAGAAAGAATGCAAAGGAAAAAGAATATTCATTGAAGAAATAGAAGAATCAGAAGAACAAGAGGAAAATGAAGGAGAATTTGTAAATGGTTCCGGAGATAGAAGTAAGTTTATTGAATGTTTCATTACAGAAGCAGTGAGTAGATTGTGCTATGATTTTTAAAGCACTGTCAGTTTAGTTCAGGATTTTACAAAAACCGTAAAAACTCTCAAAGATTTTGGAAATCCTGCCTAGTAATATCAGGGAGTTGAATCTGGATCTTTCTATGTACAGAGTATTGTTCTGTTACTGATCTAAGCTTGAGCAAAGCTTATATACCTGTTATCTCTTGAACTCCTTACTGTTTCAATATCAATCGTTTTTCTTTGATGAATATTCACATTAAAAGCCTGAATAACTTTTGAAGTTAATGTGTAGCAGTTTCCAAGTGGGAAATAAATGAAAGCTAATGACAAAGTATTTCTGTTCACATTGGCATATTTAAATAATAGCTAAAAGTATAGAATTTAAAGCAATGGTAAATATATGTATAATATATATATATAAGTTTAGTGTATAAATATTTGAAGGAAGTACTTCAGTGATTTGAAATGTTTTTCCTTTATAAAGCTTTTAATAGCAAATAATTTGTCCATAGTGGCATTTTCGCCAATAGCAAGAAAAATATCTACATTTTACAAAATAGTACATGTATTAAAATAGTATTTTCTACTTAATATATTTCAGTAATGACACACAGTAAGTTTGTTTATTAATATAGTTACAACTGCTAACTCCATATAATTCATGTAATGCCATATAATTCCATATTTTAAAAAAATCCTTGTGTGTCCAGACACTCTTGGCCGATAAATAAGTTCTATTCTAAATTCTATTCTATAATTTTCTGGGTATTTTCCCACTGAATACCTAGTATTTAGATGGTTAATTCCAGGTGAATTAGGTGTCATTCAAAAATAGGGTCCCACTAGTCCTTGAAATAACAGCAGACTTGCCAGTTTTAAATTTCTGTTGATAGCAATTGTTTGTTATTGTTACGTTCGCCTATGAGATGTACGAATCTTGGGTTAAGTTCCTTTCAGTAAGCTAAATACCTTGTGAACCTCTGATGAACATTTCAGTCCACCCCTGCTCTGTTCTGACAATGGTTCCTTCCGATGAGGCACCCTCTAACCCAGCTGATTCACTTCCTTGTAGAAACTGCAGTGCTGGTGGGGAAGGAGAGCGCCAGCCAGCCAGCCGAAATGGGCAACGTCCAGAAGAAGTTCAGCAGCCGAGGAGGCGTCTGGAAACCAGACCACAAAGAAGCCCAGAAGCCCAGACGGCCTTCAGAAAACAGTGTTAAAAAAGATGCCGCGGAAGAAACGACACGGGACTCTTTGCAAGGTGGCAAAAAGGAAATAAATGGCTACCTGAGCAACTGTGTAAATGGAAATGAAATTGGGGAAGGAAAACCAAAGGAGGCAGGGCGGCCAGGGGCTGGAACAAGCAGCTCTACTCTGCTGCCTGCCAATGCTGCAAAACTGAAAACTGAAGGAAATGAATTATTTAAGAACGGGCAGTTTGGGGAAGCTGTGCTGAAATACTCGACAGCGATTGAAGATGTGCTCAGTTCAGGTGAGGAGATAACCTATTTTTATATACAGTGGTTGGTGTTTCCCCAAAGGTGACTTTAAAATAACCACTGAAGCTTTTTCTATATTTCCCCCTTTTTGTTTTGGTCCAGGAACTAGCAAGATGAAAGGGTTCCTTTGCAGTAACAGCCAATTGTAAAATTGAATTCAAATTCAATAGATAATTGAAATGGATTCGTAATGTAGATTTCATAGAAGCTAAATTGGGGTTCCAGGTTTAAGGTTAACTGCATAAATGAAACAAAAATGTCCTTGGAGCAACTGAATTACTGCAGTTGTGCATTTTCAGCACAACTCTTGATACTGCAGTAAAACTTGGGAAACCTAATGAGGCATTTTTTTATGTTAACAATTGCATTTCAGTAACCAATTTTCTGCATAATTATATGTATTTCTAGGAATCCAAACTCCAGAGGATTTAAGTATTTTGTATTCAAACAGAGCTGCGTGTTACCTAAAAGAAGGAAATTGTGCTGACTGTATTCAGGATTGTAATAGGTAAGTAGCAGTTGTTAATAGGGAAAAATAAACCTCCATGATTACGACAGTAGTTGAAGTAGATTTTTAATCTGATAAAATTTTTTAATAAATTGAAAGGTGTAGCCTGTATTAATGCTATCATACATTCCATTGGAATATATTTGCATCTAACTTTTTTTGTAAGGCAAAGGAAGGAAGGTGATGAATAAGGTAGTTAATATTTCTTCCAAATTGCATCACAATGCCTAAAAGGTTTTAATGTTGAAGGAAGTTCATTATAGAATTTGGATGGGTATTTATGCATGAATTTCCTGTTTCATATTTAAACCTGCAATCATGTACGACAAAAGCGGTATCATAATTACAACATAGTTGCAAATTATGTAGAAATGTTTCCTGACACATTAATATAACCATGTAGTCTGTTGCTGAAAGATATTGCCATCAGCATCATCTCTACTCTAGAACATTTTGCAATGTTCCTGCTATTTTAAAAAAATCTTCTGTTTTTGTCGTCTAGTAAACCAGATCTCATGAGGTCGACATACATAAAAAAGATAAAAATATTTAGGTTTTCTATTAACTACAAAAATACTAGATTGCAAATGTGTAATATTATTATACTTACTTGAAAGATGCATAATCCACAAACTGTATAACGAAATACTATGATATTCTACAGAGAAACTGGTAATATAATATAGTATTAATAGTATATAGAAAAATAGATAAGGTAGGATATTCCTTTGGAATTATTACTGGTTTACTGTTCTACAATATGACCCCAAAATTCTACATGGAACAAAATAAATAAACTATTCTTTTGATGCTGAACTGTTTACACTGATCTTTAAAGAAAAAAATATTTGAAAACATTGTCAGAGTTCCATATATCAGTTTTTTTAGCAGAGTGTAGCCTTTTGTAAATTGAATCCCAATTTAGTCAAGTGGATCCATTGCAGTCAGTTGCAAATGAGTGGCTATAACTTATGTTCCAATCAGTTTCCTCTAGTAAGCATAAATCTAGATTCAATATATTTTTATACGCAGTAATGCATTTAAACACAGTCTACCATATATTATTAAGGGCAATAGGCCTGCTAAAATGAAAACGTCTAGTGCTTTGCTATAGCTTTCATAAGTAGAACGATGTAATGAAACTAGGAAATGGGAATTCTTGTTTGTTACTGTGCAAATGCAGTCACAAAAATGCTATCCTGTTAATATGTTGTATTTCAAAACATACTAATGTTTTTATGGACATATTGGACATTTAATGTAATCATACAGTAATTAAGAAAGCATTGAAAGTACAGAAACAAAAAAAGGAAACATAAAAGATGGAAAGTAAACCAGAAGAAAAAGATATAATTTGGAAATAAGTACATTTGCAATCTTGTTGCATTTGTAATTTTAAATATTTGACATGTTATATCTAAAAAGGTGGAATAATCTATTAAGAATAACTTCGTTGATAAAACTGAAACAGGAAAAACAGGCGTGAATCCAAAAACTTTAATTAAAGGATTCTCTTTGCTGCAATGTGAATTTTTCGGTCATGCAATTTCCTACTGTATCATTATAAGATACTATGACAGCCAGCAACAAAAAATTAATTTTCTGTGTTATATCATTTAATAATGATATAGCTAGGAAATAATGATGATACAGCTAGATTAACAATAATAAGTCTTTTGTTCAGTCTTTCTAACTTTTAGCCAGAATGGGGCATTTCCAGACAAAAGTGTTAGCTTCCTTACATGCTCTCCAACATAGTCTAGAAGTTGGATTAATATTATTTAATGTCATGTGGCAATTATAAAGAATTTATCTTTATAAATTCTAGATGACTTGCCAATAGAGTTTCAAGCTAATTCGTCTGCTTCAAATTCCTAAGCTTTACTTTATGGAAGATTTTACATAAAATATTAAATATTAAAGCCGTTTCTTCAATTTAAAATTCTGTTTAGACACCCCATTCTTCAAACTTTGTTAATGGACTTG
Source organism: Pareas carinatus (assembly GCA_032468095.1). Classification (NCBI taxonomy): domain Eukaryota; kingdom Metazoa; phylum Chordata; class Lepidosauria; order Squamata; family Pareidae; genus Pareas; species Pareas carinatus. The sequence continues at coordinate 6,207 of JANHFO010005383.1, forward strand.
ACTGGTAATATTAAGATGAAATCATTGGTGCAGAACTTTACTGAATGAACCAAGTGCAAGCAGTTCTGCATGGAACAGTTATATCTTGTGAATAGAGTTCAATAAATTTCAGAAAGAGTATCATTTATGAGTCTTTTGATCCAAGTAATTAATATTTCTGGTAGATTATAAGGAAACAGAAGTAAATAATAAAGCTTTTTTCCACTCACTGTGGCTGCATATATTGAATGTCCTGCAGTTAACAATATCTATTGTAGGTTACATACAGAATTATCATTAACTTTCTCAATTAACAATATGTAGTGCTCCATTTAAATTGGTTCCTTGGCCATTTGATTAAAAGTTTTTCCAGACTATGCATTAATATAAAAAAAATCAAAGAGGTAAAATAATAGCACCAATGGTAACTTATTATGCTTATCCACCCTCCCTACATGCTAAAATGTATTTTATTAGAAGCTGGTGATTAAGATGAAATTAACGTTCAGAAAAGGTTAAACTCTAACATCTTCCCTATATGTTTTCTTTTTTTAATCCCTGTGTGTAGTAATTTTAATACTTGTTCTTTAGTGCATTGGAACTTCAGCCATATTCCATTAAACCTCTTCTACGTCGAGCAATGGCCTATGAGTCAATGGAACGATACCAACAGGCATATGTGGATTATAAAACTTTATTGCAAATAGATAGTGGAATCCAGGTTGCAAATGACAGTGTTAACAGGTAAATATAACATTTAAAAAAACACACCTGTATAGAGCACTTTGGTAGACTGTGTTATATATACACATTTATACAATAATTACTCTCATAATGATGGTGGCATCTTTTTTTAAATCTAGCATTCTTGACATATTTTTCTTTTACATTTATTTATTTTTAAGATTTATAAGACTGCCTAACTCAAATAATGTGACTTTGGGCAACGATACTATTTGATGTTGTTATTCAAGTACTTAGCAATTGATTTTACACAAAACTGGGAATGGCTATCCATCTATATAATGACACATTAATGCATCTTAATCCACAGAAGGTTAGCCAAGAAGCATTACTTGCAGTTTCTAATCATCTGGTAATATAAAGAGAAATGTTGCAGCCAGTTGAATCAGTAGAGATTCTATAATTGTGATGCGTATAACCTTGAATATCATCTTACATGAACAAGCCAGTAGGAAAACATTGATTTTGTTATTTGACATATCCATATTTGTATACTACAATATCCTCTTTGGTATCAGTAGCAATCTAATATTCAGGAATAGACAAATCAGAGTTGCAGTAGCCTCTGATGTTATTTATCGAATATCCACCATTAATTTTGCCATGTCCACCAGTAATCGTAACTCTGAGTGTATATAGTCCCATGAAATAGATTCCATAACATGAGAAAGAAACTATTTTTATGGTAATAGTGTATAGTGATTGGGATGGCAACACATTCTACCATAGTCGTCTCAGTGTAGTAATTCTCTTAAGGTTTATGTCATGAGATTTTTTTCTAGTTCATGGCTGTTTAAGAAAGTATGTAGAGATATAAGGCAGTCTTTTCCATCCTTCCTAATTCAAAGAGCTAAAGAGGTAAAAGCTTGTTAGATATATCAAAAAGTAAGTAGAAAAGCATAATACTCTGGTAACACTTTGCTTAAAGACCATCCTTAGATGCTACCAGTTTTGACTATTCTTAGCTTAAATTCAGTTTACCACGATTGATATAGGTTTGACATAGAATATACTAGCCAGGTATTCCTGGATGATACAGATAATATGTATTATTAAGGACCTAAGTGTCAAATAAAATAATCTCAGTCTCTTAATTTCCAATCTGATTTTGAGACACAGATAGCCTAATTTCCCTTGGTGGATGACCTACGTTAAGAACTATATAGAGGGGATCATGTCTCTAGTGATTCTATGGAATTTATAGGTGCCTTTTAACACTATTGATGATCATATTGTTCTGAACTGTCTAACTGAGATATGATGAAAAAACAATTATATAGTGATGCTTGGAATATAAATTCTGAAGATGGTACTAATAGTCTGTTTTTCGGCTTCACAATTATTCAATAATAAAGTTCTCCATTTTACTTAGTATCGCTATAGAACAGCCTGAAGTAATCATCCAGCAAATTGGATCTGAGTGTCACAAACTCCCAGTGATACCCATTCTCCATATTAATACCAGGCACCTACAGAGGCTGTAGTAGCCCTGAGCTGTTGCCGTTTGGTAGCAACATAATCCAGACAAGACGACGAATGCTACTAGTAGAAAAACTAATCTGTAATGAAACGCCTGCTTTGTGTGAGTGGTACTTCTCCCAGCAAACCTATTAAAACTCTGGGAGTGCTCCTCAGCATTGCTCTTAAATATCTCAAGGTACTTGCAGCTAAAACGTTTGACAGATCAGGCTGGTATGCCATACACTTTCTGGAGTATGTGAATGTATCCAGTGTTACACAAATGCTAATCACATCCAGGCTGAATTATTGTACCATGCTTTGCTAGGGATTTTGAAAAACCAGTTGGTGAAAACAGGCAATAGTGAGAACTCTGGATTTTTCTCTAAATTCATGATATAGGCCAGTGGCCCCCAACCTTTTGGGTACCAGAGACCGATTTCGTGGAGAAAGGTTTTCCGTGGACCGGACAGGGTGTGGCTTTGTGTGTTGTCTTCATCCTGTGAATGGAGCTTGGCTTGTTTGCACGGCCCAGTCGCTGACATGCCGCGGACCGGTACCAGTCCATGGACCAGGGATTGGGGACCCTTAATTTAGATGTATTATTTTTGCTGTCTTGGTAGTATCAATAGCTTTCGGGTGATCCTTCTTTTCAGTTTGAATTTTTTTAGTAATCAGATGCTCGAAAAATATTGAGCACCCCGTGTGATTCTGATGCTATTGCTGAGTAGAGTGGGAAGCTTTTCTCGAGTGGGTTCCCAGCCTTTGAATCTGTGAGCCACAATAAACGGACAGACAGCACTTGGATTTTTGTTTTGCTTTCTGTTGTTACAAACAAATCCTGCTTTTTAGACTAAGGAAAAAAGTATCCTATTAGCTATCCCATGGCATCTGATCTCTACTCCCCACCTTCACTTCCAAAGACAATGTGAATAACTCATAACTGATGCAAAATTGTATTTTTTTAAAAAATGAATATATGCAGACAACTTTACCTGGATGTTTGGTAGGACAAGCAAAACAAAAGAATGGCCTAGCAAGTTATATTTGTTTTATTTATTATGTAATATTTCTAATATATGGATTTTTAACTGGTATTTAAATTTTCTATTCATTGAATTAGTATTCCTGTCCTTTAGTATAATGTCCAGAATATAATCAATACATTGATATTGCATAGTTATTTCAACGTGAGTAGTCATTTTTAAAGGAGTTACATTTGTCATACAGACAGATTAATTTTTTTTTGCCATTCAGCAATCGATGAAGTTGTATTAATACTATGCCTCACCTCAAAAAAGTTAAAAAAAATTGTTATAAGCGAATCCAGAACATCATTTTTGTCTTATTTCCACATACTGAGTATTGGAGATTTAACTGTCTTGACTATAAAATGTGGCTTTCACTGTTCCTGTGATCAGTATATATCTTTCTACCCTTTTTTTACTTAAAATATTCACACCTTAACTATTATTATGTATAAAAAGAAATATGTCTAGTCAGCATTTCCAATATAACTAATTTATACTGAAATAAGTTTAAATTCCGGACTTAGTTGTGGTTGTTAAGTGAGTACTCCCTCTTGTGCCTTGAGCTACACAACTCAAATCGCCATTTGACTTTCGTATAATGAAATGATCGATGACTACATACAGGAATCACTTGAGAGAGATACAGCACTATCCATCACCTTTTGAAAACATTTTTCAGACTGAACGTAAAATAAACTGAGCAAATGCTTTCTTTAGCATTTACTGTAAGATCTCATAGCATTGTGACACAAACTGAAAAACCCAAAGAATATGAATGACGATTTCCAAGTTTTTTGTTTTTTTATTTCAATATACACGCTTTCAGAATTGTTCAGAATAACCTAACTCCTTGTTTATTGACTGAGTTCCATTCCAGCCACCTGGTCATAATAGTTGCTAAGTGAACATGTGACAAATAGACACACTTTGGCGATCATTGGTTGCTGTGATCATTCAGATATTTTCCTACAGCTACACCAGTGTCATTCTTACTCTAATGTATGTTGTTGTCATGAATGCAACATTTGGTTGTAAATATCTGCATTGGTCAGAAAATGATTTTTTTTATTATTGTGTGATATTTGCAAATGGTAGTTGCTAAATGAAGAATGGGTGTGCTTCTGGTTTCTGGCTTGTTATTTAAAATTGTTTCTGTCTGTCATGCTTAACCCAATGACTTGCCCCCCTTTTCTAGCTCTTATTTATACTTTCCCCTTCACTGCTTATTACTCTTTTCTTCCTGGCAACCCATCTCCTTATTTCAGCTGCTTCCTTCTCTTCTTCTTCCTCCTGCTGGTAATTCTTTTTTCAGCTTGCTAAGTATTTGTTTCTGGGCTTTATTAAACAGAGCAAAATTAAATTGAAGTGACCTAGATATCTCAATATGTTTAAACTTTTTTGAATTGGTGTCCTAAGATGTTCTTAGAGTTTCTTTAATATTACTATTAACATTTTCCCACCTAGTGAGAAATGAGACTAAGCATCTTAAGGATAGCGTAATCTACATGTCCAGCATTGAGCTAAACAAAATACAGATTGAGAAGACTTAACTTTTGTACATGTATAGCTCTGAGATAACACTGAATGTTGTGAGCATTTTAAATAAAATTATTATTGTATGTAATAAAAATTGTTTTACTTTAGGATAACAAGAACCTTAATAGACCTAGACGGCCCAAATTGGAGGGAGAAGTTATCACCAATACCTGTTGTTCCAGTTTCTGCTCAGTTACACTGGTGGGATGGAGAAAGCTTTACTTCAGAGTCAAAACAAAAGAAAACTGCAAATACTTGCCGAAACCAACAGTCACAGTTCCCTAGTACGTGCATATTATTTTGGTATATCAGTAGAATCATTAGTGAATTATTATGGGAAAAAGTCATATTTGAAATTTTGGTTCCATATCCGTGGAGATTTTTAATGTAGTGTTTCATTGTTTATGCTAAGGGATCTTTCAGTCTTCCTTTCCCTGCAATTTCTCATGATACAAAAGAGCAATTCAGAAAACCAGAACATGCTCTGGAGCTGACAAAACCCAAAGTGCTGTAGTCATTAGAAGTAGAAATTAGAACAATCTGTTAAACTAGACCAATCTGGTGAATGCAGCATTTAAATGTAGAATTTTGGGGGATTGCCTTCATATCTCCCTCGTTGGAAATAAATGTTTACTACGCTAGTCGTAAAGTATTGATCACACACTATTTTTCAGCTCATAGCTTGTTTCACGTTCTTCATGCAGCATTGGGGTGAGTGGCTCTGTGTATCTGTTTTATATATGTTGAAAGTGTGGTGCTTAGTTTGACTTTTTGGTGGCAAAAATTATTGTGAGATCATAAGGTTAGCCACACTGATAAGAGAATGTGAGACTCCCTTATTTAAATAATGAAAGAACGTGTTCTGTAAATATTTGAGCTTGCTTTCTGAATAGGTATAAATATTCTTCTGGCTACTAACAAATGGGCATTTATTTATCTTTATTGACAAATAGGCCATAACGCAGAAGAGAAGTTCAAGCTATTTAAGAACCAAGGAAATGAATTTGTGAAAAAGGGTAAATATGAAGAAGCATTAATGAAATACAACGAGTGTATAAAGCTAAATTCACAGGAAAAAACTATCTACACTAACAGGTAACAACATATCTAACATTGGATCCAAATCCTAGCCAGTTTTGTTCAGATTGTTAGGAAGCTATTGTTAGTTTTAGTGGAGAAAAACTGTAGTGGTCATCATTTTTGTAAATGAAATATAACTCAAGAGCTCCAAGTTATATACACGGGCTTACTTTACCATTTTAATATCCTTTCTAAGGTCAGTGAAGTAAGAGATAATAATTGGCCCAAAGCCATTGAATGGACTTCATTCTCAATGTAATACACTATTATATTGCATCATTGCAATATTGCATATTCATATTCCTGTAACATATATTGATACCAATATGGTATTTAGGTCCATAACTTATTCATCAGGAAATACTCTACAGAGCTGGGCAAATGACCACAAAATATATTCTAATTGAAAATGTGACACTTAAGTTCTTACTCTTGAAAATATACGTATGGATATTAGTATATTTATGCATAAAAAATAATAGGAGCATAAGCACGAGGCTGTTTTGAGTGTTGTAACATGGTCTCACACAGTCTTCTTTCTGATTATACTATATTAGGGCTCTTTGTTTCCTGAAGCTACTTAAGTACGAAGAAGCCAAAAAGGATTGTGATTATGTTCTTCAGATAGATGAGTCTAATATAAAGGCTTTATATAGAAGAGGTCTAGCATACAAAGGATTAGAGGTAAGAACAAAGAGCATCCTATCTGTTAATCTGTAGATATTACCCATCAGGTGTGTATAATGGATGTGAAATAATGATGCGTGGAACATAGGTTATTATATAATAAGTAAAGTTAGCTTGAAGACTTAAGAATGTCAAAATGAAAAATGTTGAATTTGAGTGACCCAGACAGTAAGAACTATTTTAATATAAACCAGGTGGGAGACATTTTTAAGGTAGTATTGGGAAGCTGGTAACATCAAATATCTCCAGGACTTGCTGTTTCATTGGAGAAAAGATTTAAGAGAACACAACCATTACAGGTTCAACTACTAAAGTTCAGTAGAAAACAAGAGCCAATGGATGCATTTGGCTGATTATGTTTGAAGAATTCCTGCAGCTGGAGTCCATAGGGAATCAGAGGCATGCCAGATAATAATTCTCAGGATGTAAAAGCCAGGAAAAAAATATACAGAGCATAGCAACAGGGTTTTATTTGCAGAAATAATGGCTTCTATGGTCACATTTTTAAGTGTTGCTCTACAGGTAGTTCTCAACTTACGACCACAACTGAAAATGTAATGTATAAGTTGTTGTGGTTGTAAGTTGAGTCACATAAGGTTGTAAGTGCAAATCCAGCTAAGCCAATGGTATTTTTTTCCTGGCAAAACTAGCAAAAAAACAAATCACAATCACATGACAGCAGAATGCTACAATCAGTGATAAATGCAAGCCAGTTGCCAAGTGCCCAAATTGCAATCATAATCATGGGGCAGGGCAGCAATCATAAATTTGAGTTCAGGTAATAAATGACTTTTTTTTTGCAAACTTCTGTTAATTAAAACCATTGTTAAGTGAATAGTTATAAGTCAAGGATTTATTTCTAATGCTTTTGGAATGATTGTTGGGAACCTACCTTAAATAAATATTGGCTCTTTTACATATTTTCTCTGGCATATGTTTTTGTAAATTACATGAGGTCTTGATAAGAACAGAGATACATATCTTCTTACCTTAATAACCAAAACCTTGCATAGCAGGTCACTTACACTGTGGTGGATTCCTTAAGAACATAAGAATGTCATTGCTGGATTAAAGATTAGTAAAGCAAATAGCTATAAATATAATAACATTTAGAAAATGCTAGAAAGAAATAGAAAAAAATGAAAGTAAGAATCCAGGTTATTTTTCTGACTATAAGTAAATATTGTAACTTTTTCAACAATTTCTTATTCGAGCCAATAATTGATTTTTCTAACTTTCAGAACTATAAAGCTAGTATTGAAGATCTGAATAAAGTTCTTCTAATTGATTCCAGTATTGGTGAAGCACAGAAGGAGCTGGACGAAGCAACTCATCTATATAAACTTAAACATGAAATTACAGCCAACAGTCAGCCAAAACAAAGGAAAAAAATTGAAATCCAAGAGGTATTTAAGAAAAACCACCACAGAGGGTTAAAAGCTTTAGATTAAATTCCTAAATTTTATTCTTAGCTTTATTTTTACCTTATACATTCTCTGAATACACATTTGGCAGTTTGAGATATTTTATAAAAAATATACAGCATGAACTATAGATGTCAGTTTGAACTACACTTTTATAATGTAATCTTTGCTACCTTGGTCGTGCTCCAGACAGCTAAAATTCACCTCTGGGAAATAAAGTCCTCATGCGGAGTATACAACTTTTCTATTGTGAAACAACCGCCAAACAAATTTTCTCTTCAATTCTTTAGTCATTGGTCTGTGATGTCTCTCAGAATAATAACTTGCCTTTGTTTCCCTGATATTGTTAAATATATATTGGAACTGGTAAATAGGTTTTGGATTTGTTACTCCCATATGAAGACGACAACCGCTTCCATATGTTTTTTTACTGAAATTAGTGAGGCTGTTCTAAATTCTGCTACAATGACTAAGATTAATAATGGCCTAGAATGAATGCAAACAAACTGCATCCTAATCCAGAAAAGTCAGAATTTGCATGCAGCTGGTCAGGAGAGATTCTACCTATACTGGAGAAAGTTGTACTTCTCTTGAAACTTCTTTCATAGTTAGGGACTCTGTGTCTGGACATCCAATTTTTTTTATGGTGCTCAGTTTTTCATTAAGACTAGCATGTTTGTTCCTGCACATGTCAGATTCAGGTACAATGTGTAGATCCATTTGTACTATTTTAACATACTACCTGTGAAACTGCCTTTGAGAACTGTTCAGAAACTTCAGTTTATACATAATGCAGGCTCAACTACTAACTAGAGCCAAATATAAGCAGCTTATACTCTGTGATGAAAATAGCCACTGGTTTGTTTCTGATCTGGCATGATTCAAAGCTGATGATGCTTTTTATGAGCTGGGAACCAGACCTTTTGAAATATCATATTCTAACTTACCAATCTACCTAAGGCTTAACATCTTAGAAGTGTTATTTTTTGAAATTGTTATTTTATTCCTGACAGAAACAAAATTGGAGGAAAATAATAGGTGGTCGATGATTTTACCCAGACTTTGATCTCTCTATTAGAGATCTCTCTATTCCTCTCAGCAGGACTTTGGTAACAAAACTGCTGAGATGGGTTTTCTGGTTTGGTCTTTTATGGATGCTGTATTTATTCTTAATGTTTAGTTGTGCTTTCAATTAATTTGTGTATTTTTATTATTACTATTAGCCTCCTTTACAGACATTTTTGGATAAAATTAACTATAAAAGACTAACTGCCAAGTCACTTGGAGCAAATCATATGGCTCTTTCCCATGAAATTAGCAACCCACTGAGAATTAAGCACTAAAAATAACACAATCAGCCTCTCTGATCAGCTGCACGTTACATATATGAACAGGAATATTTTGGAAGATAATCTAGGAAGGAATAAATGAAAATCTGATCATTATGAATGAAATTTTCTCCACATTTAAATGTCACAATGGTGGCTGCAAACGTTCTTATGGCTTGCCTCCTGCTTCCTGTAATTATGAAATATTTTATGTTGTATGTATTTCTCAAGGCTGACCAAACGCATGGTTATTTCTTTGTGAAGGTAAATGAACAAGAGGAAGATGATACAGAGATCTGTTCTTCAACGAATACAGCAAAAAACCCTCACAGTGCTAAAGAGGAGCTTGGAACAACCATGCCATTGAATAGCTCAGAAAAGCTAATCATTTCTAAGCCATCAAATGGCTATGAATTTGGGCAGATTATCAACATCGTGAATGCCAATAAGGACATTGCTGCTTGTGCAGAGCTCTTAGCAATGATTGAGCCAAAGGATTTGCCAGTACTACTAAGCAACAAACTAGAAGGAAATATTTTTCTCATCTTTATTCAAGCTCTGCAGTCTGATGTGTTCAGCCAAAACCCTAATCTAGTATACCAACATCTTTTCTACCTAAGTAAAGCTGAAAGATTCAAGGTGAGCACATTAATGTCCTGAGTGTAAATTATTTTTCAAATAAAAAAGGTATTTAGGCAAGTGTCATTTTAAGTACTAATTAAGTGCACATACATTTTTCCCCTCAGGTGGTGCAGACACTTCTTGGTGAGAATGAAATAGAACAGGTTCAGCAGCTACTGGCTTCTCTTTCCAACGCACGAGACCAGCCATTTTCTTTGGATGATCTTGAGAATCTTAAGAAAAGCTTTGAACTCTAGTTTCTTTTTTAACTGCTCCATGAAAATATGCATAGTGTGTATGTCCATCTTATACCGAGGGAAGGCAAACAAATAGTTTTATCTGGGTTATTTAATATGCTGCATATTTTACATACACTTTGATAACCAGCTCTTACCCTTGTATGCGTTTTATTCTACAATTATTTTATTTATGGGAGTGTTCCCTACTCTCTATATCATCCAATAGATAAGAAGTAGGACTTGGGCTTGAACGACTCATTTAGATAGGAAAGAAAAAGAATAAAAAATAGGAAGAGAACTGTGAGCCACAAAGATCCGGTCCCAGAAGGCCAAGCAAATAGTCTAACATGTTCCTTTTATGAAGGGACATTAAACAAATGACAATATGAAAAGTGTTCAGACGGTTACCATTGACTTACTGTTTTTGTTTCATTTCCTTCTAGTATAGGGAATTTTTCTAAATAAAAACACTTCAAAAATGGTGATTGACACTGCGATGAAAATTTCTTTGAATAAGCCCCATTAAATAAGGAATTGTGAATCTTATTTTAAGTGGGGCATGTGTTGAAAGACTTTGAAAGTGTAGCAGGGTGATAGCACTGTTTTTGCAGCTGGAAAAAATGGACACTATGCATACCAAACTACAGCATATTTCAACTTCAGTTTTGCTTTCATTTGCTGTTCCAGACAAATTCATCCGGCTTAGGATGAGTATGGCTTTCTGGCTTTCAAGAAAACCCTGAGTCATTTTCTGTCTTACTCTTACAGAATTAACATGCTGGAGGGTTCTGAATGTGTACGGCTATGTGAACCTTTTAGCAGCTGGTTGCAACAGGAGATGTTTGAATCTCCTCTGAATTGCTTCCACTGAATATATGAAGAGATATTTCTCTGACTTCCTACAAAACAGCAAAGATGAAGCAAAATGTGTAATGTTTTGAAGCAATAGAACTATTATATTTTAAACTGGAAACTAATTTATTAATAGTATGCAATCCAAAATTATATTGCAGGAAATTATTTGGTACTTTGCTATTTTGAATTAAATGTTTTATTGGATTAGAAACTGTTAAAAAATGTTAAGAGGTTATCGACTTGAATTGTTTCACTTGAAGAATTTTTGTAATAAGGCATTGAGCTGATTGATATAAAAATACTTGTAAGGAATAAATATTTTAAAATAAAGATACTGGTCATATTTTTATTATTTGTTAAGAGTTATGTTTTCCAGTGCCTCAAAATATTTTTTTTTGATACTGCAGTTATTTAGTTCCTCTGAGGTGACATTTCATCTCAAACATAGAAACTGGTTTTGGTGTTTCTTTATGGATTAAAATATAACTTTGCTTCACAAAAGATTGGTTACTTTAATTTGATAGTACGGGTTCTGTTTGCAGTAGATTATATTTTAGTAGAACCATCATAATTAGTATCAAAACACAATATGGACTATTAGGATTACTTCAAACTTGGCCTTGGCTATAGTAGTCTCTCCTAAATCAACACATCTTTGATGTTCTATATATTTAACATCGTGGCTTGTATTTCCAAAGATGTGTAATGGTCTTAAGGTAGTTAAAAAGGCAATTTTTATTAGTAGCAAAGTTAGAAACTTTGTATTATTTCAAAGGCTCCACTATGATTATGAGCAAGATGGCTAATCCCTCCATCTTCTGGTGGTCAAATCTATGGAAAATCTTTCCTGAGGTTTCCTTGTAAAGAGTCTTCTGGAGCACATGTGGGCAATCTCTTGTCCTTTCCTTGTCCAGAGAAATTCCAGAAAACCAGTCTCCTCACTGGTTCTTTGGTCTTTGCTGCAATTGTCATCTCCCCTCTCCACGAACAGATTTCACTGAGCTAGTCCTGATTTGTTTTGAAAAATATTTGTCCTAACAACATTCCTAAATCTTTTGAGACAGAGTTCAGTGAAGTATCAAAACCCAGAGAAAAATGGTTTCAGAAAATGTTAGCAGTAATATCCAATGTTACTCATTT